>JAWWEN010025235.1:0-17314 GCA_035582955.1 Sycophila texana | reverse complement strand
GAATTTGGAAAATTTTTGAATTTTCATAACTTCTGAACGAAACGATGGATAATTCTCAATTTAACTAGAGATGCAGATATCTCTATAAGAAAGCATTGTGCCAGTGCAGTTGGCAGCGTTTTTTTTATCTCATTTGTTGAACCATGTCCTCACGTACAATTTAAGTAACTTTTTATTCCTCGTTTAAGTTTTAATCATTTGTTTTTTTAATTTACAATTTGTATAATAACTATTGACTACTTTTTTAATCAATAACTCACAACGATAAGTAACCATACCGACGTTGAAAAGTCTTGTTCAACCTGCAACGAACGAGTAAAAGAAAAAACATAAATTAAACTCTCGCTTTTACCGATGCAGATTTTTCAATGCGATTATGCATATTTATGCGCAAAACGATCAAATATTTTTCAACTTTTAGACAAACTGCGACAAGATACTGGCGCACACGCGCGGAGAGTATAAAAATGTCGAACGAAAGAAATTCATATGGACGATGTACAGCGTCGTAAATAATAATTCTCCACATTAAATTAGAAAATTTTTGTTGTACATATATTTATTGATAATCGTAATTAAGTGATCGCCCGAAGTAATATATTTTCACTTTCTCAATTAAGATCGTTAATACTTGCATCTCCCTGGAGTTGGGTCAAAATTTATTACCCGGAAGCGTAATGAATTTTAATCGAGCTCAAGGAGTCACTTTCGGATGCCAAATAAGGAGGATTTAGATCGCATATTTCACTATGGACAAACATTTTCCTCGCGCTAATGCACCGATCGCTGACCAATTGGTGTTTTTTTTTTTATAAAAATTTTATTGTGCCTTCGATTATTTTAAAAATAGAATTTTAAAAATCAAGCGAACTGGCCGAAAACCGTCGAACTGACGAAAACGAAAGTCCGTATACCAGACACGACTTTCTTTAATTCTGACTCTAGAAGTCATTTAAATTTACACGCCGAATAATTTAATCACTTTTAAATCTGTATTAATTTCGACAAGAATCTATTTATTTATTCTGCGCCGTTTTCACTTTCATTTTGATCTACGTACATACTCCCCCATTACTTTTACATGTTAAATTTAACGCTACGATTAACATAGAGTGTACGTTAAAAATAGCAGTTAATTACTATTATTTGTAACTATATTTAAAAACGATGAATTACTTTTTAAAAAAAAAACATTTAAACTTCATAATAATTGTAATAATCAAGTTTTATTATTTTATCTTTAAACCCGTAGAATGCCCAAAAAATACAGAAATAAATTCATTATAAACATTTTTTTAAAACATAGGAAATATTCAAAAGCATAGGAATAATTAAAAAAAAAATAAATAAATAAATAAAAAATACGGAATGATAAGAGTATATTGTATGAAAACCTGTGAGAGCATCGGAGCTCAGCGGCGCCGACTTGTGGCGTTGGCGCCGAAAGTAGCGTCGCGTTGACGCCTGGGGAAATCGAGGAGGAGGGATACTTTCTGCCGTGCCCGCAGTCGATAACTTACCTGAAACAGAGAAAACAGAGATTTGAGAGCTTTCGTCAGTCGTCGACCTTACCGATCGCCGAGAAAGCACCGACCCTCCTGCGCAACCCTCCTCGTTCCACCCCCTACAATTCCCGTACCCAACACCCGATCACCCACCAAAAGAACAAAAAAAAAACAATAAAAAAAATAAATAAATAAAAAAAATAAAATAAAATAAGGCAAACACGAGGATATACGTACGTAGCATGGCGAACTATTTCGGAGCGGCACTTTTTTTTAAAGCTCGAGGACGCGTCCTCACCGTCGGTTCGAATGTCAAGCGGCAAGCGCTGCGTCCGGGGGTGGGTGGGGGTGCGGAAAAAAAGGAGCGGCGGAAAAACGGCTATATTTACAAATGTTTCGAGTCGATGTGTCCGCGGTGACGTCAGGCGCGCGCGCCCGACTCATGCTCCTCTCCGAAGTGTAGAGACGAGAGAGAGAGAGGGTACGTACACGATCGTCGGTAGGCCGCTTTATTTTCGTTCCTCGTGAACGAACGCAATACGGAACGTCACGAGAGCCCCCGAGAGTCGGGCGTCACGAGTCGGGCGCATTCACTTATTAATGAATCCACGACTGCTGCTAATAAAGACCGCTAGAGCGGCTTCCTTCGATCTAGCTCGGGATTTTACTATTCTCACGTTCTTTTACACGAATGCAATTGTATATAATACGTTTTTTTTTAATTTTTTTTGTTGTTTTTTTTTTTTTTTTTTTTTAATAATGATCTAGTTTATTTGATGTTGTTATATTAGTACAGGAATCTGTGCATTTATTCATGTAGTTGAAAATTATTTAGAGTTACAATGGACTTTGATAACGAAGAGAGTTTCGGTATACCAGGATTTAAGCAAATATTAATTTTTTAGATTGATCCCTTGGATTATTAAAAAATTGAAATGAAATTTCTATTCTCAATTTATGGCCGCAATATTCACAAAGAATTTAATTACACGGATATTTCTGTAATATACTTTATAATAATAATTGTAGTTTATCATATTTTACAATACAATACAAATATAAAATAAATTTCAATTCAGTCAGCCAAATACTTATAAATTATACAGGATTAACTTTCATTCCATAAAACGCAGATTTGCGCTTCAAGATAATCTGCACCATTTCGAAATTTCCCGCCGTAAAAAAAGCTCCCCCCCGTCAGCAAAAAACTATATCAACTCAATAAGCCATAAAGCAAATTGTGCTTCTTCATGCCCTCAGCGAATTCTGTCAATCGCAGACTCGCGCTTCAAGATAATTTTCATACCATTTCGAAATTTCCCGCCCAAAAAAAGCTCCCCTGTCAAGAAAAAAAAATATGAACTCAAACCATAAAGCAAATCGAACTTCTTCGTGTCCCCACTGAAAGCAATCGGAGTCAATCGGCCGGTGACGGAAGGTTGCCGAATTGGAAAAAAAGCTCGGTCAGACGCTTAAAAAGTCGCGATTCGAGCGAAAAAAATCGTCACACCGATAAACCATCGGGGCCTTGCAAAAATTGACAGACGACCGGCAAAAAATCAGCTTGAGAGCGAATTTGCACGAGTAGAGAAACTTCCAAAGAAGAGGGGGGCGATAAGAAGCTCGGCTTATCGGTGCGAGTGGACTCCGCTCCTACATGTAATCCGGACGAGGAGCATACGTAAACTTTGAGCGGCGAGCGATAAGGCGGCCCGGCTAATCGCGCCGAGGGTGAAGTCGCGCGAGAAATCGCACCGCAACGCCGATAAAGTCGCCCTCGTGGCGCTCTGCCGTCTTGAGAGAGCCAGACGATGGCCTTTCGTCGTTGTTTTGCCAGGCGGTAATATCAACTTTTTTTTTTTTAAACACGGTTGAAGGGTATTCTTCTTTTTCAGAGTGGAAAGATACGTTGGATGAATCGTTTTTTGTTGTTGTGGATTAGTAGACGATTTTTTTTTGTTCATAATTGACGGATGAATTGTTTACTTCTGAATTTATATCGATTACGATGTGATAATTGGTAGGATGTTTGATTTGATGAATGCATAATTGTGTTTAGAGTATTGTATTGGGATAATAAGTAAGATTTTTGCATATTGAATTTGAAGTTTCGTTTTCAGGTTACTTGAATCGTATATCTTGATTAATTTGATATATCATTAATTTTAGATGATAATAAACCAAATCGTAACAAATGTAAGTGGCATTATAATCTATATTAGATACTATCGGGAATGATAACCAGTGATTTGAAAAAGCAATTTTCCTGCTTGCTTAATCCGTATCAGGAATTAAGCGGAATAATTCGACAGCGGTTATTCCAAATTAGGTCACTTTAATTTCCGGATTAGAGCGAATTTTACATGAAATAAAATCATTAAATAGCATAATATAAGAAATGTATTAAAGCCATTAAAATTTAAAATTAAATTCAAATAAAAAACATTCAGCTTATTCATCAAAGGGAGAACATTTTTTAATTTAACGATTCTTCTTGCAAATCTTTCTTATAACTTTATTTTATTATCTTAACAATACCTATCTACTATCGAAAAAAATATTACTTATTTCACAAAGTCTTAATTTTTTTAAATCTCTTAAAAAATATAAGACTAACCCTTTAAATTTCACACAGTTTTAAAACAATGAATTATTATCACTCCGTATAAAATAGTGTTTTTATTCACTCATTTATCACTAATTCAAACATATCAATTCCAGAAAAATTTCATACCAGGTCATCCCCTCAACATCCCATCCCCGAGACGCTCGCAGGGTATGCCCATCGTGAGTCGTACCGCGAGGGAAATGCAAAAGGCCGATAGGTTCGGCCCGGGAGCCTATAAATACGTCCCACTGGACGATGATGATGCGCGCAAGCGGAAGTGCGAGCCATCGCCGGCGGTCTATAGATAAACTCGGGGCGATCCCGTAGGGGGAAGGGGGCAAACCCCCCTGTACCCCTCGTGGTTCCGTCCGAAATTCACGCACCCACTCTGTTGTTGTTTCTCGGCTGTGTAAATAACCGGCGGACGAGCGCGTGTCTCGCGCCGCGTATTTTCGCGTCATTGACTCGTGTTTTGCGGGGAAGGAGAGCATCGGTCGATTTTCCCGAGGCGCGAGATCGCGCGACTTGACAAGCCGTCCATTGTCGGCTTCGAGAAAACGAACTCGTGAATGATGAGCGGGATTGTTTTGCTGATGCTCGAGGCCGATGGTAAACATAGTGATTTTGCTGTTCATTTTCATGATTTTTGGTTGATTTTTTTTAAGGAGTCAGTACGTACTTTAGTTTCCGTGTCGATGAAATATTTAACGATTTTAGATACAATGAATTTTTTTCGAGAAACATTGAATGAATGAATTAAAAATTATTAAAAATCCATTATAAGTGAAACATTTTTTAAGATTCATCCAGATCGACTCTGAAATATATTTATACAATTTTAAATTCATTTAATTTTTTTGAACATATTACTACTGAAATTGAATTCTTTATGAATGAATTAATAATTACAGGAAATTCGTTAGTAAAACATTTTTTAAGATTTATTCAGATTTATTTTACAATGGATCGAATTTAAAAGAGGCTAAAGACGGTAGTTTTTTTCAAAAATCCTTGAAATTTATTTATGAAAATTGATTATTTAATTAAATTAATTAAAGACAAAAAGGTGATTCAAATGTTTACGATTAAGAATGTTTTTTTAAACAATTAAAAATCTATCGTTTTGGCACTGAAATCTCTCAGAAGAATCAATAGATACTAATCATTTTTTGTGATACTTTTCGCAAGTCCAGAAACTTTTAAGTAAAATAATTCTATAATAAAATTTTCAATAAATGGAACTAAAAATCTTTCGTTATTTAAATATATATAGTAAAAACCATGGATTAGATAAAACGTATGTGGAACACTTTTTACCTCATAACTTTACATCTATTAAGCCTCTTTTCGTTCCTTCCTCATTAGTTCTTAATTTTAGTCCTTAATTCTATTTAAAATAAAATTTTATTTTATTTTACCTTTTGTATCAGGGTTTATTTAAAAAATTAAATTTATTATTTTAGCTCTTACTACTTAATTTAATAAACTACGTATTATTACAAATATGAAATTTATTATTGAATAATTAAATAAATGGATGAAATTGTTGTACATTAGAGTAATTGAATTCAATCATTTTTCTTCCTTCCATACAAGAAAAATAAAAAAAAAATGCTTTGAAGGGAAAAAGCACCGAGCCAACTGTCCAAAAGGAACACGAAAGAACGCTACGTTCGCCGTGAGAACCCCATTATTCAAAATTGGCGATCGTCGCCACGGCACCCGATCGACTCTTGTCACAAACACGCGTCCGCCATCTTCGCGCCGCGAACAAAGACGTGCGACGCTTCCTCCAGCCATCAGTCCGCGATCCACCTCCAATTTCGTCTCCCCCCTCCCCCTTTTCACCCCCCTTAATTCTCGCGAAAACATTCCCGGAAAATCTTATGTAAGTGCGATAAGAAAACTGAAGTCTCTCTTCGTCCGCCCACCGGTTGGTCCAGTTTGACCGCCGCCCCGACGACGATGTCGCGGAAGACGCCCAAATTCGAGGCGCTGGTGGTGAACGCGATAAGACGGCTGCAGGCGGCGCAGGGCTCAACGGCCAACGAGATCGCCAGTTATCTGAACCAGGAGTACGACGTCAGCGGGCCCGAGATCAGGCGGCAGATTCAACTCACCATCAGGCGCGGTCTTAATTATGGCATACTTCAAAAGTCCAAGAGGTACTTTACCTTTTTATTTATTTATTTATTTATTTATTTTTTATACACTTTATTTATGTTTGTGGTACTGCGGTGATGGATGTTACGTTGGTGTTTTGATTGAATGCAGTTTTGCAATTTTATTTATTTATTTCTTTTGGATTTATTTATTATGTACTTTGTTTTTAAAGAGTAATCCTAACCTGTAGGGATTGTTTTAACAAAGTAAACACTTTCACACCGTAAGAGAAGAGTTTTTATTGTAATAGTAGTAGAATGAAGGTGGGGCATTCGATCCATAATTTGTAATAGTACTAATTTAATCTAAAATGATGAATACGTAATATATTATGAGAATATGTGTACTAAATTGCATAATTGAAAAGAAATTACGAGGAATTTGAAGAAGTAAGAAAAGCAAAATCTCCTGCTCGACAAGCTTACTTTCGTCAAATGTCATTCATTTACTGAGAAGTCAAACAAGTGTCTACATACATGAACCTACGTCGCGAATTCGTATAAATGTATTTTACAAACGAAGGCTTTTTAGAATATAAATGTTGTAAGGCTATTTATTTTTGCCAAATTGTACACATTGTTTAAAGAAATGTAATTTAATTTATTGAAATTTACTGCTTTACTATTCGGGGAGGAATGAACTATATATACTGGACAGTCACACTACGCGATATCAGATCAATAATAGTGAAATCACGGACGAATAAGGAGGACTCTTGAATTATACTTTGTATGAATTTTTGCAGTCTTTTTTTATCAGTGAAACGTGAGCTCGTTATTTCAGTAATTTTTTCAATATATGGATTTAACGAACTTAAAAACATTTTTTCAAATAATTTGATAAAAATTTACTTTGTCGTAAAAGTATCTATGAAAGCTTCATTGCTTTTCTCCATGTGATTATTAAAATATTCTTATATTTTCATATTGAATATGCTAAGAATTTATCGAATATTCAACGTGGAATTTACTTACTTTCAATGAAAATCATTAAAATTTAAATATACTGTAGTTTCATTAAAAATTACTACAGGCTTTGTTGACACAAAGAATGAATATTCATATCAAATTTTACTAGGTACGCATTAAATAGTAAAATTCCAGTTACTATAATTTTTTTATGATGTTTTCGAGATTCTCTGTGCTTTTATAAAATTGAATCAATGAGAAACCTTTACAAATGCACTAAAAAATTAACATAATACAAATCATATATTTATCCTGGATTACTAAAAAAAAAGTTTGCTTGATGTTTTCTTAAATTACAAATATAAATGTCCTCACGCGAAATTTCGCTGGAACGTAAGTCTAGTCATTAAAGATCACACGGAGAGGAATAATCTACTAAAAATTGCAACAGTCAATTTTAATTATCATCACAGACTCTAATTACAATAGTTTCTCGTGGTACTAAGGACTTTAAAATAATTGATTAGATTTTTATTGAATTTTGAAAGAAATTATAAAAAAATTTTTAATTTTGCAAAAAAAAATTTTCCAATAACGTCCAATGTACATTGTTCTTTTTAGTAGAAAATTTTTCTCTGTGTAAATTGCAAATTTCACCAGGAGCCCTATTCTCCGCGCAAACTTAACAAATCAATGCCCGAAACAAGCAAAAGCTCGACGCGCGTCTAACAAGCTCGACAAGCTCGAAGCGGGGTCCTCGAGGCGAAACGAGCGGTCGACTATAAGGGCAATCCATTGTAGAGGCTACACGACGTGCGACCGCAACATCCCGGAGGTGGACCCGATGGACGAGGACTGCTACGAGTGCAGAGTGCGTCGGCGGCGCGGCGGCGACCGGATCCTGTCTCGGCGCGCCAGATCGAAGAAGCGCGGCGGCTTTCGAGCCCTGGGCAAGTCCAGCACTGGCAGGACGAAGAGCGGCGGCCGGAGACGCGCCGTTAAATCCGTGAGGACGAAGCGCGCGGGCGTCACGCGGAAGGCGAGAACCGCCCGCCGACTCGGCGCTAAGTCCAGCTCCAGGAGGCCTGGTAGTAACATGGAGAAGGCAAAGTGAGTAAACTTTTTTTTTTTTTTTTTTTTTTTTAACAGGGAGTATAGGGTGTACATGTAGAATTTTACGAGGGAGCTTGCAAGCTCCTTCGACACTTGTATTTTTCTTCCTCTTTACAACACAGTAATTATATTACTTTATTATTTCAAATTGATTCATTGATTTCATTTTTTCTTCTATTAAAGTTTTATTTAATGTGTATAGATGATTCACTGATGCACAGATTTTTATTAGGATGTTGTTGTAATATAGGTTAAATGTTTAAAATTACTGCACAAATAAAGTCAATTAAAACTTTTTTTTAACATTGATTCTAACGTTAGTATTATTAATATTGAATTTTTTTTAAAGGGGGTGGAGCTCCGGCATACTTGTGAGATTTTACGAGGGAGCTTGCAAGTTCTTTCGACATTTTTATTTTTCTTCCTCTGTACTTCGCTACTGCGATTACTGTTTGAATGAAGTCAAAACTTCTTTTTAACACTGATTCAAACATTATTATTACTATTACATTTTTTTTTAAAGGGGTGGGATTTTACGAGGGAACTTGCAAGCTTCTTTGAAACTTGTATATTTTTCATCTTCTACTTCACAGATTTTAAGCGATATTACTTTATATTGACTGTACACTTTATCTATAAACGTTAATTGACTGATGTTCAAAAATTTATTACAAATTTTTTTTGTAATATGGACCTTTATAAAAAATTACTATTTCAATTAAGTCAATTACAACTTTTATGTTTTAATCAACTAAATAGTAAACATAAATTGTATGGAATAAATCATATTGAGGTGGAGATGATTTAAAAATCAGTAAATTAGACACTGATTTTGTTGTCATCATTATTACTATAAAAAGATTAAATACTTTTATCGACTTGTCAAATAGCAGACTTAATAATTTAGAAAGTATCAGGCTGCGGTTAACTGGAATCTTCGATGCTTGAAATTTAAAGGAAAATTTATAATGGACCACACCATTTTTATTATAAGGTGTTTATAAAGATATATAAAAATGTATTACAAATTTTTACACTTAAATATCAATAAAAATAATTAAACGTCCCTTTCTTTTATTCTCTTCTAAAACTTTTATGATTCCAGCTAATCCCACCCTGAACCCTGTTACTTTGTATTCGATTAAGTTTATTATTTGAAAGGTCTACAAAAGTGGCACGTGAAAATAGGATGCATTAAGAGACGACAATAGCTACTGCTTCTAGCCTGTATTCACGTTCCCACATATATGAAGAATTCTCATAAAACGAATTGATGCTTTTCATTTAAACGCTGTTTCATCACTTTAGCTAGTTTATGTGGATGATTTTTTACAATAAAAGCGACGCTATATATCAAAAAGCTCCGCGTAAACTTCAACGCTCACTCTGCAAAATGTAACACAACCTAATTTTATAGCCTCTCCACACTGAACAACTATTTTTCATTATTTTATACTATGTGCTTGAAAGAGTACATCTTTGCGTTCATCAGCACTTGCTCTTTAGTCTCAATTACTTGCTAATCGATACAAAACTTATCGTTGAATTTTATTCAGCAGGCAAAAAAAGCAGGCCATGCCTGGTTCGGAGAATCCACCATCGACCCCAAGTAATACATCAACTAATAGAGGCAGATCCACTTCTAAGAGTCCGATGCGAAAGGAATCCGCAACGAACCAAGAGTCGTGATTGCGAACGATTCGCCTGCAGCCAAATCGTCTCCTCCGAGGACTGAAGTATGAAAATTTCAAGTCTCGCCCCGAAACAAAAAAATTTTCAATGCGGACTCGATCACGTGATTCACGAAAATGTAGCTTTCTCTTTAGCGTCCAGTGCAGTTTTCTTTTTTAGTCCTGCTTCGGTTACGTTTTTGAAGGTATTAAATTTTGTCGGCGATTTAACAAGACGACCGTGACGAATTGTGTAGTCCTTTGATCATGTATGTAATAAATTTTGAAGCGTATACAACTATAACATACTTCTTTTTAGTCAAAATGAAATTATCCACGCATTTCTTATAACTACTATTTTTCTTATAAACTTTTTTATAAATTTTCTTTTTGTTGAAATTGATTTGTGTTAATTAAGCTTCATCAGGAAGCTTGCAACATTTATTTTTTCTGCACACCTACTCTAGAAAATACATCTAGTGAAATTCACCGAATTTCACTGGAAGGAATTAAGAGAGATAAAACGTTAATTTTAAATTAAATTTTAAAAAACAATTCAGCCACTTTCTGAATCTTCTCGTACAATATTTGCAAACAATTTCGTAGTTCCTTATAGAAGTCTTCTCACTCTTCTATAAAATTGTCACCACATAAATAAATATTAATAAAAAAAAAAATCATATCTTCGTGAAAGTCTATACACCAGTACAAGAAGAAAGAAGAGACTCGAAATAAAAAAAAAAGAAGGAAAAGAGGCAAAATAAGCAAGCCGCAGGCGCGGAGCCCGGTGGACGAGTGATCCGGCCCTGGGCTGCGTCGGGTCTAGTGCGTGTCCGGCCTTGCCGGCTAATGATAGTCCCGCTAATGATGCGTTCTCCTCGCGCACAGACGCGCGGCCTGCCGTCCGTGTGTGCGGCCGACCCCCCCGCCGCCAGGGTCCACGTGACGTGTGTGCCAGCTAGTTTCTATAGCTCGTCTCGCTTTTTCCTCCTCGGAGCCGACGGCCGCGAGCTTCTGTTGCTTCTATACACGCCGAGGTTCGTCTTCGTCTGGGCCGCGTACCTCCTTGATGACTTTTTGCAGGATCGCGCCGGAGGTCCGCAGCTTCTTTGGGCGGGGCTCTAAGTGAGACTGAACATGTGGTCCGACTGATCATTTTTTTTTTTTTTTTTTGAAGATTCAGTTGCAATGGAGTAGATTTGATTGATTGGGTATAGTGATTAATCTATAGTTGTATATGTTTTAAAGTTGGTTTTGTGAAAATCTATTGAAGTTTTTGGAATGTGCTCCACTAATCACTATATAGTTGACTTCTTCCCCACACTAATTTTTTAGAAGGTAGTGATTAAGGAAAACCTTCTAAAGTTGATTTCAGTGAAAAGCTACTAAAATTATTGGAAATTGCCTCACTAATCATTCTAATTTTTAGTGAAATCTCACCAGTTATAGTAGTTTTTTGTTCATTCAATTTTAGATACTAGTTCAATAAATTTCAAGGGTTTAAATGTTGATTATTCATGTTGATAAAGAAATCAGTGTAGTTTAGTAACTTTTAGATTTTTAATTTGACGGGTTCATTTATAAAATTGTTACTAACGTATAACGATAAAATGTTAATTAAGACACGTAGTTAAAAGAACAGAAGGATTTAATAGACAATGCTGATTAGTTCCTTCATCCTGACAACTACACGTTCATTTTTATTATATATTTTTATTCTATTTATTATAAAATAAAATAAAAAGATTTATAAAATAAAAGAAAATTATTTTATACAATTTTTTTCACAACTATTTTACATGTCACAACAATTAATTAAGAGACGATAAAAAAATTGTTGTTTTTAGCCTGAGCATGAAAAGCACTATTATTCATAAATTCAGTTGCACTATACAGTCGATGGTAAACCAAACAAATCTAATGCACTGACAGGCTGCTAAAATAAAATTAATCCGCCATGAAATCTTAGTGAAAGTAAGCGCTTTTCAAAGATCATCATCCGGCAGCCTCGAAAATTCACCACGCGAGCTTCTCGTTAAAATCACCTCCATCATCTTTCGCAACGACGCCGCGCGACTCTCGACGACTCCAGTCCCCCTTCTCGGGATGTAGGTAGGAGGAAAAAAAAAAAAAAAAATCCGCGCGCCCACCGACGTTAATTTGCCAATCCGTCATAGTCGCGAAACGCGAGAGTCCGACTCTTCTAGGATTTCAGATAAATTGAACGCGGTGGGGGCGGCACTCCGTAGTTAGGTGGCCCGAGCATCGGCGTGTTTGCGCGCGTTTGTGTGTCTCTTCATTAAGCTGCACCTCGGGATTCCACCCGCGACCCACACCAGACGAGCTTTTAATGGTTCTGCGCGGGCGGGACGACAAGAGAATTTTCGCCGAGTGAACTATATACACACCGACTTAAAAGATCTAGGGGTTTCCCGGACTGTGATGTTTAACCGTCTTAGTCGAAGTACTATGGATTTAGGCTCTGCAGGAATCGTGTGTTTTTAGAGCTATACTGAAAATTCGCACATTAATTCATTTATTTATTTATTCACCATTAAATGGGCTAAAAGTCTTTTTTACAATAAAGTACAATAAAGAATACAAAATAAGTAAATTAACGAAATATGATCAAACTGATTTAAACTAATGTAAACTACTAATAATGCTGAGAATTTTTAAAATCTTACGGAGTTAAATTAGAGAAAAAATGCTTGGGTCAATGTTGAAAGATTAATTTTGGTCTTTAAGAAATTGTCTTATTTAAAATCATTCAAATTTTTAGAATAGAATAAATTAACTATTTTTATGTTGAGTGAATTCTACTGATTATTGCTTTTTATCTATGAAGTGTTTTGTACTCTGAATCTTCATCTTTTTTTTTAAAAAAAGGAGAAAAAAAGCTCTTTGCTTAGCACTCTTCAGTGTAATATAAAGTTAAATATTAATGGTAAATATATATAAAATTTTTGTACAGTATATTATCACCGAATAATTTTCATTCAAAAGCACGCCTTAAAGACTAAAATTGAAACAAAATTGCCATAAAAATTTTCGCGCAGTATCATTAATCAGAACCGATGAACTCGAAAGTCAACATGAAAAGATAATAAAGGAGCATATTGCCATTTTGCCACTCGAAATTATTAAAGCGTGCATTCTAAATATACACCTTAGTGCAGGAGGAGCGTTCATTTCGAAAAGATTCTAAAATTTATGTCATCCGTTGCGCGCGCGAGTTCAAAAAGCAATCATTTCTGAGCCTTTCAAGAGGCGCTAAAAGATTAGGAAGCCGAAACCGAGAGTTTATTTTCGTCGTTTCAAATAGACGATCACCGACCGGAGATAAGCCACCGACTTTGGCACACGTGAAGCCCACCGATGCGCCCCTCGGCGCGTGTTATTACGGGCAAAAATTGTCCTAATGCGCAGTAAACAAAATGTTTCGCCGACCAATAATAAACGACAATGAGTAATGGGCTTATTTAGTTTACGAGTCGAGACGGTCGAAAAGTTTTTTTTTCCTTTCGCAATTGCCTCGCGTATGTGTGCGTAATTGCGGTTCGTTTGAAATTTTTGTCCTGCGACCAGATGGGGATGCTCTCCTCGATTCTGCATAAGAATATTTTAATGTATGCGTATACTTTCGAAAGTCAAATTGCGATTTTATGATCTTTACGATTTACTAGGAAAGTTACTGAAACATTTTAATGCGCGAATATACTTTTTACGAGAAATCGATGAAACGTCAATTTCGCGTTTCTCAAAAGCTAAGGTGATTTATGGACGATGTGATCTTTTACTAAAGCTCACGTTAAAGTTAATTCTCTGGTCAAATGAATGACAAGCAGCTGTTGTAGTAAATTGAAACAAAAAAAATGAGAGAAACACTGCTATAAATTATTTTCTTATAAGTAAAATTAAAAAGCAATTAAATTTATAATTGTTTAATATTTCGCAAAAATAAATATCGCCAATTCTAATAAAAGTATTGACAAATTAAACACAAAATAAAAAATTAGATAATAAAATTTCTTTTTTAAAAACATAAACATTTAAAATGATCAGGACAATAATCTCTAAATCCCTTAGCCATTTTCAGAGTGCGGCGAATCGTGATAATCCCTTGAAACGTGAACAAAACTAAAAAAAAAACAATTAAATGAATTCTAAACATTTATCAGGAAAACAATCTATAATATCATAATAGGCTTTTGAGTTGACATATTCACTTTTTCTTAAAAAAACAGACAGCACAATTCTACCGATATAATAAAGCATTTTAAAGCAGTTTATTTAAAGGTTCTCTATGCTTCTTAGTAGCAATATTATTAAATACATTAATTATATATTAATTATTAAGTCTCCTAACATTAGTTTGCTTGCAGAACTCTGAATTCAGTAGTATAGTTTTTTCTATTTTTCTAAATTAATATTATTTCTGTAATTAAGGACTATTTAAGCCCGTGTAATGTTTAAATATTTAAATAAATAAATAAATAAATAAATATAAAAAAAAGTTAATTGAAGAAACTCAAGCAGATCAAAAACAAAAGTACGCAACAACAAGCCACGACTTTTCCATTCACCCCAAATCTAAATATTCTGCACAAATAAAGCTCCATCGGCCGAAAGCGCAGCATCTCGTTAGCTTTCTATTTTCTCTAAGAATCCCGCCCGAGCAAAGCTATCGATCAGTGTAAGCGCACATCATCGGCTGATCCGACGGCGGTCACGAGGCGCTGCGGGGGAACTCACGCGCGCGCGTCCGTCTTCGTCGAATTCCCTCATTCATGCGTTCACTTGGCAAGCGCTTGGCGATTATTACGGCGGCGCGGCTTGCGCAAGCTCCCGCGAGACTTGCGCTTTCGGAAAAAGAGTCACGCCGCGCGGCGAGTCCCGTGCCCCGCTGCGCTGGCCTTTTTTACTGGCCGCCGGCCAGACAAGCCCCGCTAAACCTGGCGCGTGAATTTTCCGCGCGAGGGAGATAGCCGGGGGAATCCCCCGCTCTATCCCCTCCTACTATTCTTCTTTCTTTTTTTTTTTAATAGAACTTACTACTTTATATTGATTGTATCTTTTATCTATAATATCTATAAACGTTAATTGAATGTGTATATAGATAATTGATTGTAATATGTATTATAGATAATTGTCTGACGTTCAAAATTTTATTACAATTTTTTTGTAATACGGACACATATCAAAAATTACTATTTAAATTAAGTCAATTAAAACTTTTGTGCGTTTAATTAACTAAATTGTATAACTTAAATCGCATGGATAAATAATAACATAAACGTATATCCCCTCCGTCTACTGTTTTTTTTTCTAATAGATCATGCATTAGGGGTGAGATGTGAAGGTTTGATGGTGCAAAAGGGTGTCTTTTATTGAATGGTGAGTATTTTTCGAGAAAGATTTTCATTCTTGATGATGGTAAAATTAGACGGTATAGTCCGATTTTAAATGTTCGCAAGGACGAACTGAGAGTAAACAATATTGATGGAAATGATGGACGAGAGGTGGAATTTTGACGATGACAGCTGTGAAAGAAGTAGGCGTTTTCGAAGTAAACGTAAAAGTAATGTTACAGTTGTTTTTGATTTGTTATCTTTATTTTCGTCCGATAAAATTTATATGCTGAGTTATCGAGCAAATTTTAAGTAATAAGAATGTCTCGATAAATAAATGTAAATAAATGTGTGTATATAAGTACACGCTCTGATAAATTAATTGTATATATAAATTAATTGTGTATCTATATTGACACAGCTTGCGGTATAGTTGGATGAACTATACATTGAATTTCGGATAAATATATTAATCGTACAAAGGCAAACGGCGCCCTCGAGAAAACAGAACATGTTTCTCTCTTCCAATTATTTCTCTCAGTGCCCCATTTCAGTACTTCGGAAAATTTGTTTGCAAAAGGAGGAAGTATAAAAAGTATATACTGTAATAACAAATAAAATTTATTTTTGTGCAGCTATTTATTCGCTATCGTTAGATATTTATTTTTGTTTTGAAAAACTGCGAGTATGATTCACGCCGTCTAATATTGCTCGCCTGAACTTCTTTTTAGCTTCAAAAAATCCCAATGTTAACAATTTTCGGTAGCATAATATTGCGATATTTATAAAACTTTATTGTCAGTTTCATACGCATCTTTGACAGCTGAAAGATTCTCTTCACTACTACTAGAACCACCTCAACGAGATTTTCATAAGATTTACACTCGACTTCTAATCTTTAAACTTGAAATATCCCCTGTCACATTTTTAACACATTTCTCGGCGAAAAAATAAAATAAGACAGAATTTAAAATGAACCGAGTGACAGATCGTTACTTTAACCCTAACGAAAAAAAAGCTCATTTCAATTTACTAAAATTTAGCAAACTTCATGCTTCTTGCAAATATTGTAGAACATTTCACAGCAGGACTATTGCGATGTACTAAACTCATTTCACAGATTCTCCGGAAGAAAAATACATTTCGCAAGATTCCCAAGGAAAAAGCACATTTCGCAAGCTCTCCTCCCCCCACGACATAATACTCATCTGTAAGAAACAGTAAAAATTTTAAGAACATGTGCTTTTAACCGTTTTTGCTATTATAGATTCTTTGAAAAAAAAACTCGCAAAAAAAGCCTGGCAAAACGACCGGACGGAGCTTTTCTTCGCGGCAAAATTCGAATTCAATTTCAATCGTGCTAATTTCCGTTGCCAAAATCTTTCCGCTTCCGCGGCAGAAAACGCGACGTGCTTTTTCTCGTTTTACGACGAAACGATCATTTCAGCCGAGAAATCAGCATCCCAGAAGTCAGCCGGCGGGTCGTCGCACTCCGCGACCCGATCGAGCCAACCTTGTCGCTCGGAAGCCGTACGCCGGCGCGTTACGACGATGCGGCTTCCCCGCGCCCGGCGCGGCGCTCACACTCCTCCCAATCCTCTTAATTGCATTTAACGCAGTCGTCGCTCTAAAATCCAGCTCGCAAGTTTATCGGCGCGATTTTCGAATTGCCGCCCGCAGCTCCATCGATTTTCGTCCGAGCGTCGTCCTTTTATAAACGGATATTCGCTTCCTGCTCTTCGTTCCTCTTTAAACGATCTCTTCTTTTCTTTTTTTTTTCGAAATCAACGGCGAAGGTTTGCATCTCTGGGATTTTTTCTTTTTCTTTTTCGTTAGTGGAAACTCGACTTTCAATGGGAGAGTCTCTTTTGAGGCGGATAGGAGGCGTTTTATTACTCGGCGCGCCGCTCGCGTATCTTAAGTACACGGAGAAAAATTTTCCATTAAAAATTACTATAGTTTTCCCTAAAGCGAGGACAAACTGGAACTATCAAAA
>JAWWEN010025224.1:0-17314 GCA_035582955.1 Sycophila texana | reverse complement strand
GTTAAGAATTGGCTGAACAATCCCGTGGCAAGTGAGAAAAACTATAAAAAAACACTGTACTCGTAGTGTACAACAGCCGCGTTCATATAAGGTGAGTTCAGACTTCCGAATAATTAAAAAGTGTTCTCCAATAAATATATTGCGGAAAAAAAATTTTTTCCCCAATAAGTATTAACTTTAATAAAAACCATTCATCATTAATTATTTATGTTTTTCTACAAGTTTTAAGGTAGGCTGACCCCCTTAAAATAATTACAAACTAACTATTAATAACTAACAAAACGTATTATACTTGCACACCTTCTGCTTAACATTTTGCCCTTCTAGAAAGAATTAAGTCTAACTAATTTGACCTTTGAGGGTTCCACACGACAAACAACCAAATCGGTTCATCGATCACTTCCGGTGCAGCCGCAGCCGTCACCGTCGACAGCTTCGCAATCACTGCACGACTTCCCCAACGAATAATTGCGGCTGCATATTGCGTAAACAGCCGTCAACCCCTCGACCGAGAAAAACACGTGAAGGAAACGTGGGGCAAGTGCACCTCCAATTATTGCTCCTTGATCGAGCTTATTTGGGCACTTGTTTAAACGCGCGATCCCATACTTAAATGCGAGTTACACACGCTAATTGCTCTTATAAATACCGCGATGGGATTCTATTTTTAACTGCGCTACTTTCTACGGAACAGTCCCTAAGTTAATTAAGGTGACTTGGGCGTTTGGTGTCGTACATAGTGAGGGGTGCTATGTAGGGGCCCTCATTAAATAAACGCTTGTCGGTAGTTAATTTTTTAATAAATAAACACATTTATTATACGAAACCTATAGAAGATGAAATCGCCAGAAAGTTGCCGGTAAAAAGTAATTGTGAAAATTAATAGATTTTTTCGAGGCTCTTTGTGTAAAAAACTGCTGTATTATTTCGCTCTTTCCGATTTTCTCTTAATTGAAGTCGTCAATCCTAAGAACTCAATAAATTCCTTATAAAAAAATACATAAATATCATTTTAAATTTCTGAAGTTAATCATTTTACTTCCGCGAAGTTATAGTCGATTTAGTAACGATTCCCACAAGACTACGAGTTAAATTAGCGAGTTTTCGGTAGCGAATTTCTCGAAAATGAAGACGTCATAATATTTCTTTATCGTAAACGATTTCAGCATATTTATTATTTACATCATCTCTGAATTTCAGAGGTTTTAGTCATTCCAGTAAAAAGACCCCTTAATAAGTAGAAATTGTGGTTGATTTGATTTTTTTTTTCGTAATTGTGCAATTTTGCACATGCTGAACTACTTAGACTGCAGCAATCTAGTTTGAACAATTATTTAATACCGACAAACAAAGATAAATCATCATCGTAACTTTCAAATCCAACATTATTATAAGTTTCTGCAATATATTCTTTTCCGCGAAAGCTTATCAAAGCACAAGTAAAAAAATTGCTGGAATATGAAAAGTTCAGTTAGCAAAAGAATCTTCGTAACCTCCGAACTGCAAATATTTACATTCTTTAAACTTTTTAATCGAAAAAATAGCTCACATTAAAAATCTGTTTTCTTTTTTAAATAACATCAAATCATAGCTTCTGTATTAACCCTTTGACACCCAATGTTATATCTAAGTAACATTTCAAAACAGCATTTATCTCATGTTTTTATTAAAAAACTCTTTAATAAGGTAAACAAAATTTATGGGTGTTGTAAACGACTTTATCAGGTATCGTTTACAGTAAATTTTAATCATAAATTATTTAAGTCAGTTGAGAAAATAAAGAAAATACAAAATTTTTTTTTTTGCAGAAATGTCTTAATTAAATGATTTCCGCATATATAAAAAAAAGTTGGAACTACAAAATTGAAGGGATCTTATTGTGGGGTTCCAAGGGTTAAGCATCTTTCACTTATTACAAAAAGCAAGCAGAGCCGCCGAAAGTTAATTGAAAAACATTACTGCTCTCCTCCTCGCGAAAAAAAAAAATCACAACGATATCCGCTTGTAAATTTAACGTGCCATGCTTACGAACCAGACGCGAGCGACGCGAAATCATCAGCGACCAAAAGGGAGGGAAAAAGATGTCGCGCAACAATCGCATAAAAGGATCAAAGACAGACGCTCCCCCGAAGTCCCGTCATAAATTAGTTCGTCGAGCCCCGAGAAAACAATTGCCCGTCTGATGTGAAAGAGGAAAAACGAGGCTCTTTTCCGAAGAAAGATAAAAAAAAAAAAAAAAAAATTAGTGGAGGGCGAAGCGGACGCGCTTAATCAAAGGCTCTTTGATTCGCGCACGGCGTCGAAACGAGCGCTGAGTGGAGGGAGTCGCCGCGCCCGCGCATCGCGGAAAACGGATAATCCGGACATTCAAAACCGACGGCGCCTCGTAAACCGAGCCGCCGGGCTTTATTGCGCGCCGCGATGGACTCGGCCTGCCGTCGCTCTTTCTATACCCCGTGGCCTTTTTTTCTCTTTTACCGGCGAACGAGAAACCAGGCTCGCTTCCAGCGCCGAGCCCCATAAACAAAGACGATTATAAACGCCATTTTTTTTGCTTTTCTTATACTCTTCGCTTTTTTAATATTGGATAAATTGCGGAAACTGCGAGTCTCGCTTAATTGAAAGGGTACACTTGCAGCAGACGTACTACTACGTCCCTGTGATTTTAGCGACTTTATGCGGTAATCAATTGGGTTTTCCCTCAAATTAACTCATTTCGTTAGGAAATTTTTTTAGAATTCAACGATTTTGATAATTTTGAAGCTAATATAGTATTTTATTATAAAATTATTTCAGTTTTAACCTTACAGTTGTAATGAAAAAACCTATTCTTAACTTATTAACTCATATCATTAGGAAATTTTGTTAGAATTAAACATAATTTTGATAATTTTGTATATCTAATAATATTTAATTGTAAAATTATTTCAGTTTTACCCTGGTAATTAATTATAATTAAAAAACCTAGACTAAATCGTTAGTTCTTACTCGACATTTATCTTTTTCATTAATCGATTAAAATAGTTTTTTAAAATACTTAAAATTGCTCCTCATTAAAATTAAAATAATTCTACTGAAAAGATTTTCCTTTACCTGGGTAAAAAAAACTTCAGAGTATAAAAGTCATAAATATAACGAAGAAACTTGCTATGTAATAAAAATCGAGCTCATTGTAAACTTATAATGAATCATAAACTTTGTTGTATAATAAAAATCAAATTGCAAATAAGTAGGGATGTTCTCCTTTCAATTTCGCCATTTCTATTTTGTTGTTTATTTACAAGGAGATGCAAGCTACAATTTGAGACGTATTAGATTAAAATATCTTTATTGCTTCAAAAGTTATGAATAATTGAAAATTCATTAAAAAATCACTTATTTTGACAAAACGTAAATTTTGAACCAATGAAGATATTTTAATCTAATAATTGTAGCTTTTGCATTGTACTTTATTTTTCGAATTTTTACATGTATTAATTTGTAAGATTTTTAAATTCCCAGTATTTAATTAACACTATCGTTAACGTACATTTTCCCTAAAAAAAAAGGATCCCCTCATTTTTTTACTAGGATCAATTCAATAAAATCCCGAAACACATATTCATATTTTATGACCAAAGAATCATTCTACAACATTTGGACGAAATCCAGGACCCTTGTTAATTCTGCTGATAGTTAAATTTTCAAATTTTAGTTAAACACTCGTCGCTTTCATAGATTAGTTTGCCTAATTGGACAAAGCTCACTGTTTTGTGATTTGATATTGCGATCATATATTCACTTTCAGTGTCACTGGTCGGATTCGCCACTTATAAGCTATGCTCACAGAATCGAAACATTTATGTGTAATAATATAAACGACATACATATGCAAATTCTATGGCCACAGTTTTGAAATGTAACGCACTAATCGTGTAAATAAACACAAATGTTGCTTATGAACATAAACAAGTTTATTGATTTAATTCTCATATTCTGATTGTTTGTCGATTTAATACATACGATATATTTTCAAATTATTCGCTTAATCCACCGGTAATTTAATTATAGCTCTTTGAATAAAATTCATTTTATATAATTCTACCACAAGCGACTGATTTATCATTCATGGCACTTGGCAATATCACAGTTTACTTGTTCATAATAATTTGATTAATGTTTCCATCATAATTATAAAAATGATAAGATATATCTTATCATTTTTACGTTTTTCTTTTTTTTTTATAATTTAGTTAATATATAATTAATATATAATTTTATAACTTAATTTTCTTATTTTTTTTCTAATACATAGTTCAGTAAATTAAAACACATTTACAGACAAATTTTCATTAGACATAAAACTATTTTTTTTTCATTTCAGGTAAGACTTCAGAAATCAACCCATTAGTCTGTCCACTCCAGCAATCTAAGTAAGTTAACTTTTTTTCGCCATAAAATTAGTTAGTAAACCCCCGGCAATAAAGCCTAATTAAATCTTCTAAAAGTTCAGTAAAAAGTTTCAATATCAAGTACACGTCGGCACTTGCTGCACTTGATATTGGCGGCGTAAGCTCAAACTACCCCGAAAATTTCTCGGCAGGGCGTAACTGCGTGGGCCAAGTTATTATACGGCGCCGCGCTTCCTGGTCCGGCGAAATTGTCCTCCCCGCAGATTAGATCAAATAATTACTTCGTTGCCGGCAATAATAAGCCGAACAAGTGGCGGCCAAGTTACCCTCGGTCCGAGGGAATATAATTACACTGGCCGTTTATGTCGGGCGAAGCTCAAAGGGTCATCCTCCTTCTCGGCCGTTTACGAGCGCTCGCCGTCACGCCGCGACGAGTATCACGCATGGCTCCTGAATTTAAGCGGGTTTTTACGAGCGTCTCTATGTGCAGTTTTAGAATAGTCCAAGCGTCAGGTCGTAAGATGCTTCCGATGTGTTTCGATGTCTTTCAGATTTTTTTGGAAGGTGTCCATATTTTTGTGCCTTTCAAAATGTTGTCCCTGCTGAAAAAGATCACATGATTATCACGTGGAGATCACGTGATTATCACGTGATATTTTGCGGTGACAATCAAGTGATAATCATGTGACAATCACGTGATCCGTATATGATCTTCGTGTGATTATCACATGATTTTTAAGAAATTTTTTTTTAATTCTTTGAACGGAAAAATCACGTGATAATCATGTGATTTTCATGTGATTTTCATGTGATCTGCATGTGATCTTCACGTGATCTTCACGTGATAATCATGTGTTTCTCAGGTGATAATCGAATTGAAAATTTTAAAAAGTTTAAATTATTATAAATGCTTAATTCAAGTATTTGACAGCGATGTTACGTGTTATCATCCGAATAGTAACACGTAATCACATGAAGATCACATGCAGATCACATGAAGATCACATGCAGATCACATGAAGACATGAATCACGCGAATTCAATTTTTGCGTAAAAATATGGTTTCGCTTTTTATGCTGTAATTTTTTTATAAAATTGTTTTCTGTCAAACCGTTTTAAGATCGTATTTTACACATAGTAAGCTATCAAAAAAGAAAAAAAAGAAAAAATCGATTTTTTGGTCGGGCTTGATGAGAACATGGCCTTAAAGGACACCCGGGATCTGTGTGACACCACGGAAAATTATAAAGGGAAATTAAACAAAATATTGTCATTTCTAAAATAATTATATCGTGTACTCTTGACTTGACAGATCTTTTAAGCTATGGGGTCAGTGAGATCTTCGTATGTCTTTTATGAAATTGTTTGGGGTACGTCCTTTAAATCTTAAGTTATACTTCGATGGAGGTTTTGATGCACCAAATAATAAGATTCTAAATTTTGATAAACCTTTTTTCGTTCAAATGTAATTGAAGTGCATTCATTATTTAAGCTTTATTTTACATTACATTATTTTAACATTGAAACCTTTTTAATTATTGTACTCATAAAATGTCATCATTTAATTAAACACAAACTTGAATAAAAAATAAAAGGAATCAGCAGATCGCATATATCACTCTTTGAAAAAGGAATAAATATTTTACTTTATTTTTATAGTAATTGGTTTTCAGTAATTATAAACAAATTGATCATAAATGTGTTTTACCTCCTCGTCATTTTTCACCGGCAGAAATGCCATTCGACAAAAAAAAAAACCATAAAGTAATTTAAAGTATAAAGATGAAAAATATTGTTAAACAAAAAAGGAATTTGTATAATGAATTATCCACAATTTTCATAATTAATCAATTTAAAGTTGCAGATGATATTGAATCTTAAAACATTGTAAAACAATATATACGCTCACGTTAAAAAAATTTGTTTATCTGCCAATGTTACCAAAACAGTCCAGCATGAAAATCGTCCGGGACGAGTATTCATTATTCATACACAACGTGTTTTTGATGCCGCCGCTAAAGTCACTCTTTCATTTTGTTTCATTGTAACAACAGTTAAATAATTCATGCACTTAACCCTTCGTGACTACGGTCAAATTTGTATCGCAGTTCGTACGTACTACAGAGTTTGCGAGATCTCGCATTCCGATACATACTATAAATAATTAAGTTATTAAAATTTTCTTCCTTTTTTTTAGTAATTTTTCATGAAAAAATAAAGAGGAAGAGGAGGAAATGTTCCTCGATCACGTAAACCTTGTAATAATGTTTCTAATCCTATAACCGCGTACCAGAGAGGGCACATAATTTATATACCAATTTGACGGCGATCTGGACGTCACATTTAAAAAAAAAAAAAAAAAAAAAAAAAAAGAGCTCAAGTGAACATCTTAATTACTTTAAATTACGAGGAAGTGCTCGGAGGGTTAGCAATTAACGAGAAAAAGTTTAGGGCGGCGCAGTAACTGTCGCGCTTTAATTAATATTGACAAGAGCGCGCGGCGGAAGGAATTGAGAGTTTCGAACAACGGAAGAACGTGTGCCGCCTAAGCACGTATTATATTACGATATGCGAGCCACGGAAGAGCCGAACGACGATGTGCGTTAATGAGATACCCCATGGAGCTTTTTGTTGGCCGAGCTTCCTCCTCTTTCTCGTCAGCTCTTTTTAAAGAAATTTACGGAATTTTTAAAAAGGTGTTTTCTGAAATATTTAGACATTTTTGAGGTGATAAACTGGAAGACTTCTTTGTTGTTCCTGAGCTAAGCTTCCGGTGGGAAATGACCTGGAAATTAAGAGTTTAAACTAAGCTGGCTTACACTCGCTATAGACTAATTATACACTGAGAGAAAAATTTGGTAATATTAAGTAAATATTTACTTCAATAATACTTGTTAAATATTTATTTGAATCAAGCAATTATTTTTTTCAGACTACTTAATTTATTTAGAAACAAATAAATTCATTTAGTTTTAATGAAATTATTTGTTTCTAAATAAATTAAGTAGTTTCAAAAAAATAATTGCTTGATTCAAAGAAATATTTAACAGGTACTATTGAAGTAAATCTTTACTTAAAATTACTAAATTTTTTTTCAGTTTTTTTCATTATTTTAGTTAGCTTCATATTTCAATGATGTTTTACTTTCTCATAGAGAATCGGCAAAATTTTCGATCGGCAACATTTTTCGAACTACAGATATTGACGTAAAAGTACATATTTGGGATCAGAAAGGCCAAAAAAGTACTTTTTAAGAAAATGTATGTATGTATGTACGTATATCGTTCCCCTGTAACTACTTTTAAACGACGCGGTGGATTATTCACAAGTTTCATTCGATTCTCGCGAGACCGCTTGAAAATTTCAAGTCATTTTACCGAATAGTGTCGAGTTTAGAGCTATTTTAATGTTTTTTGAAAATTTGGACGTTTTCTTAACTTGTAAACGAAACGGTGGAAAATACTCAAATTTTTTTACACAAGTTTAATTCGATTGTCATGAGACTGTTTGAAAATTTCAAGCAATTTTACCGATAATTTTCGTTTTTAGAACTTAGTTAGTGTGTTTACAAATTTCGAAATTTATACTTTTTCTTTATTATTTTTTATGCTCTATTTTGATTATTTTAATTTATATTTCATATTCTCTGACATAAAAAATGTGTTTTTTATTATTTACTTAAGCTAATTTATACATTTTTAAGGTTTACTTTATTTTTTTCGAATTTTTCCATTTAAGTACAAAAGCACAATTAAACGCTTCTCTTTTTTCGTGCGCTAATCAAATCACGTTTTAAAATGCTTCACAACATTTTACTATCCTTTTTTTAAGAGAGGATTATTATTACTACTTTTTAGAGATGCTGCAGACATCTCTATGATGTTAAGCTGGCATTGTGCAAGTGCAGTTGGCAGCTTTATTTTTTTTTTTTTTTTTAGTTTATTTATTTGATTGACGATGTTGGATAATCTAAAATCTCATTAATATATAAGCTATAGGGTTAAATTTTCAGCCTTAAATCCAAAAAGCTAGAAAACTTTAAAAAGAAAAAGTAGACTGCATCGTGTCGCGAAAAGCTATTTAATCGTATAATGAGAGTAAACAACAGTAAATTACGAGCATTAAACATTTAACATAAAAGCGCTAAACAAGTGGAACGATCGCCTAAGACAAACACGAGTGATTCGAGTTTACCGTTTGCCATCGCGCCCATTGGATCCTAATTTGACGGGGCCCCCGAATTGGCCGTAAAACTTGTCGAAACAACGGTCCATAAAAAAGGAACGGCACGCGATTGGCGTCGCGTTTCGATGGACGTCGGACTCGTGTATGCAACTCCCGACACACGCTCGGCGCAGCATAACTTTTGACCTGCTTCCACTCCTCGCAAAGTAACCATTCAGCGGCGGCGGTGCGAATTTACGAGGGCAACGAGCATAGCCCGGCCGATCACATTACCGTAACGATCGCCCGACCGCAATATTCCCGCTTGCGAAAATCTATTATATCTAATAAAATACAGCCGAGCTGCGAAAAAGCTGCCGTGCAGTGTCTGCTCTTTCGCGAAATGGTGGCGCGCTGTACAATAACGAGATCGCACTGCGTAGGGGCAGAAAGATAGTATTGCGCTCGTTATACACCGGTAGTCCGTTTGTAATTTTAATGCTTTGCGAAAGTCACTTGTTTAATTTCTTCATTTATGACTGGTCTTTATATGGTGATTTTTAACTATAATGGCGCATGAAATCCAACATTGGGCCAACACGATGATCATAATATACATTGTAACTCTAATAAAATTTTGAAAGGGCAGCCAAGTTTGTTAATAGGGAAAAAACTAGATTCTTTTTACCTCTGAATGAAACGTTTTTTCGCCCATTTTATGGCTAGTTACTAGAATTGAGCAATCTAACCTCAAAATATTTAAACTCTTTTCAACAGTTTTCTTGCAACTTTAAGCCTACACAATATAATCCTTTTAGATTATATTGTGTATTATAAGGTGTTAAAGTTTTTCTTATACTTGCTTAAGTAATGGTTGACGAATTTTAAACTATTATTTTTTCCATTTCTATATAAGCAAGATCAAAATTAAGTCATTTTTGTCGATCAAAAATTGTTTCCAATTTATTATAGTAACTACTTATAAAATAGACAAAAAGATGTTTCATTCATATAAGGTACAAATAAGCTAGTTTTTTTACCTTTTAACAAACTTGGCTGCCCTTCCAAACTTTTACCAGGGACCCTGGTGGAAAATAAAACATCTTTTATAGTCAAGTTATTGAGAGTTAGCTAACTTTATTAGTTAACGATTAGTTCTTTTCTAGTTAGTAAATAGCTAATATATGTTTAAAAATAAATTTAAAGTAAATACGAATTATAAATTTCGAAAAGAAGTCACTTATCGGTCGAGTGACATGATGAGCTGGGCGGTTATCGACAGTGTTATCGATCTAGATTCGCGCGCCTCCTGGCGGCCAAGCTGACATGATGAGGTGGGCGATACGACGAGTTTAATTTAATAATATTACAAATAGCTATATTATAGGCAGAATATGTGGCATTTTTAACGATATTATAGCTATAATTTTAGCATATCGCACAAAAGTAGCTAATTTATAGCTATAATATGCTTCAGTTTTCCACCAGAGGATCCTTTGGTAGAAATTAAAAAAATTTAATGTCAATTTAAAAGTCAAAGTAGAAATGGTATAAAAAAAATAGAAACCATTGTTGGCCTATGATTTTGCCACATTTAGCCACGGGTAATGTTTATGAGACAAGTCTCCGTGTACAATTTTGAAATCGGTAATTTTTTGAGAAATAATTTTTTTCTTCGCCGCTATATTGAAAAAAAATATCAATCAGCCGTACATTTATCAGCCGTCACGTTTCGTCGCAGTTTCGCGTTCACGTAGTGAGGTGCACGCGCTCGGCAAACGGTCCTTCCGATGGAGGCGAGAAATAAGCGACGATATTTCAGCCGAGAGCCGACTTTTTTTTGTGGAGGAAGCAAGACAGCGCGGGCGTATGGACGAAAAAAAAGTTCGCGTTCGTTGAAGGCGAATCCACGAGCGATAAATTATAGGCACACCATTAAGGACGAAAATGGAAAATTGCCTCTCACCCGGTGCTATCTCGGTTCATCGAGGCGAGGATCGTACGCGCGCCGATAGTGCAGGGCTGAGAAAAATGCCTGAGGCTGCGCCAATAAATCGAGGATCCACTCTGGCGATGCGACGCACTTCTACGCGTCACCGTCATTGACCCATCCCGCGACCTCAAACGGGCAAATTGCATAAGGGGGTCTGAAAGCCAATTAAAAATTCAAATTTCGCGCCACAAAATAACAGACGAAAATACAACTAATTTACTTATAACAATTAATAAAAACAAAATTATGAAAAATTAGGAGTTAGTTGCCCTCCGTTATGTAATTATCTATTATTTTACAAAGTTTCAAATAATTATAATGACATATCGCCAAGAAAACCTTGAAAAATACAATTTGTTTATATTTTTCAAGGTTTTCTCGATGATATATTGTTATAATAATTTGAAACTTTGTAAAATAATAGATAATTACATACCGGAGGGCAACTAACTCCTGGTTTTTCGTAATTTTGTTTTTATTAATTGTTATAAGTAAATTAGTTGTAGTTTCGTCTGCTATTTTGAGGCGCGAAATTTGAATTTTTAATTGGCTTTCAGCCGTTCTTTTTCTTCTATGTAGAGTTTACATTTGAAAAGATGTGAAAATTTATTTGTATTATATTGCCTTTATTTATTACATCGTCCTGGTAAAAAGATGATCGCATTTTATGACTAGTAACAAGCTTGTTTGGAAAAAACCAGGCCGAAAATTGATCCATTTTTAACCTTATAATGAAACGCGTTTTCTCATGGTTTCAGGACAGTTAGTGGAATTGATTTTAATTCTATTTTAATAGTTAAAAATTACGTAGGTTTGATCTAGTTTTCATAGAAACAGAAAAATAGAAATCTTCATGGGTCCAGATCAATAATTCTCTCATTGGTACTTCGACTACCAGAAAGGCATTGTTACATTAATTTTGAACATTGTAAATGTTTATCTACAACCTTTGAATCTTAATATTACGTCTTATACGATGAAAATTGCAAGAACATTGTTAAAATTTTTTTAAAGATTTTGAGGTTATGTCGTCTCCATTTTTAAGTGGCTAAAACAAGGTTTTTTTGTTACTTATTAGTTGGTTTCAGGCTTTTCATGACCAATTCTAGTAACAAGCTTGGATGAAAAAGCATTTCGTAAACAAAATAATAGTCATATATACCTAGTAACAAGAAGTGTTGCCCATTTTTATTTTTATTAGGGGCTGACCTAATTTACCAAGGCGTTTATATTTAATGATAAGTGATACCCACGTAAAAATACTTTATACAATTTATATATTAATTGAATACAAAAATTGTTGTTTACAAATTGAATTAAAAAATGATTCTGTAGAAGTTAAATAAATAACTGCATACAAATTGTGCAGATAATTAGAAAATTATATATAATTTGAATGATATAATTAGGTTCAATCTCATAATCTCAATAATAATGATTATATCCAATTAATATATAATTTATATCAACAATATTTCAACTTTTAAATTGTATACAATTTTCTGATTACATGTGCACAATTTATATGCAACAGCAAACAACAAATTATATCATTTGTATAAATGATCAAATCATTTTTTGATACAACTTATACTCAGCGATCGTATTAAACATACAAATTGTATAAAGTTGTTAAATTTTTAAGTGGGTATTTATCGATATCCGATATTTTCAAAATATCACGTTATCAATATCTGAACTAGTTAAGCGTATATAGAAAGTTATGTAGAAAAAAATATTAAGAAAAAATTAATGGCCTTTCCGATTTTAGAATAAAAATTTCCAATCAATGCTGGTCGGGGGAATGGAATGCCTTGACAGACCTCCAACGCGACATTAACGGTCCACGCTGTAGGTATATACTTTTTTTAGTGTTTGACGAGATGTATGACTTGCGAGATATAGACTACGTCCTCCATCAACTATATATATAAAGATGACAATCGACAGACTTCGTACTCCAATTTATTATTCCTAAAAAATCTGACTCTGAGCGATCACCTTTCCGAACATGAGTCTCTGATGGTACTATTTGCACTTGAATCAATCACACATGTGATTTCGAGAGCTCTAACATCTAAACCTATTCTTGTGGAATCCAACACTCACAGAGTACTATATTAATATATTAATTTCAACATTTTTTACGTTTTATCAATTTATTTATTTATTTATTGAATAAACGGACTAAAGTCCTTTTACAAAATTTATATATGTTAAACTGGCTTATCTTTCTAACAGGCAAAAGTATATATTTATAAATAATCAATAAATTATGGTTTTCTTGAACGTACCAATTGATTCAATCCTTTGCAAAGCTGAGTGTAACTCATTTCACATTCTTCTAAATCTGAAGATGGGGGCGTAGAAAGCAATCGAAGATGTGTGAATATCTTTGAAAAAAGAAGACGGATATATTATAACGTACATTTTAGAATAATTAATTTTGTGCTCTGATATGGATAGATTGACAACAAGGAAGGAATATCAATTGATATTCGACGAGATTTTTATTTAAAATAATATATTATCTTTTTAATTTATTAATTAATTAATTAATAAAAATTTATTATTCATCACTCCGATTCGTAACAGTTCCAGTGGAACATTAATTCTCCAACTCTCTAAACTTAATCCACTGAAATCCCACTGAATTTCAAAGCAATGAGATAATTTTGACGAAACATTGAAAAATCACTGTTTTTCAGTCAAAAGTATGTCACTGTTTTGAAATTCAACTGGATTTAAGGATATAGACTACTCGAAAATCGTCAAAAAATCGTTTTTTTTTTGTTAAATTTTGATAGTATATATACACATAGCTACTCAAAAATTCTATCAAAATAGTGAACAAAATTCTTCTTACTCATAACATATTACAGCAATAATGCGTTTTTATTGAATTTTTTTTATTAATAAAACCTTGATTTTCTCAAGATTATTGTTTTTAATTCTTTTGAGATTTCAAAATGGAATAGGCGATGAACAAAGCCACTAATCATCTCAAAATTTTTCATGAGTATTCAATACCCAATGATACACAACTTTGTGATACAGTTTTTTAATTGGATATTTTATTAAAATTTAAAGTGCTGTTAAATTTTTCACAAATAACCTAAAAAAAAATCCATATCACAAATCTTTTCATTTTGCACATTAGAAATTATATCTCCAGCGGGAAGTACCTAGATGAAATATTTTATCATCTATTCCATTTTGAAAAAAGCTATTTTTTACAGCTTAAAGGTGTATATCTCTGGTTCTAAATGGTCTAAAGAGCTCTATTTAGGATCATTTTCTTTGTTTTCTAACTACTAACTAGAATTCACACGCGCGCTTCGCGCGCTGATTATTTTAGTTCGAAGACGACAAAAACAAAAAAGCAAACGCTTAATTGCTACTACTTTCACACTCTTCAATTTCGATAATGCGATAATTCGATTTCATTCAATTCGATCATAATCGCAATGCATTTTAATATAAGGGATTTGATGAAACAATTTTCATGGGCTCAATCATTAAAATAAACAAAAAAATCTGGAGTAGAATAAATTTAGAGGAAAAGATAATTCAATTAAATTATCTTCGTTAATTTTGGCAATTAACGAATAATTTCTTACTAGCAGCATTGATCGAGAATAATAACTGCGATTCCAGTACACGCCAAGACTTTAAAACGCTGCGGGACCAATGCGTCATCGACTGTTAATCCACACGACTGCTGTTCGCGCTCGGCGATCTTATAACTGCATTCCAATAAATAAGTTTTATGCCAGCCCGCAGACGGCGAAGATTTAAAGGCCCATGGCGTCGGATTTCTCTTTACTCGTCCCTCCGCAGCGATCGGGAGTACAGCAGAAAAATAAAGGCGCAGAAAGGGCGACACACACGATCGACGGCGGTAGTGCCCCGCGTAGTTTCCTAATTCGCCATTTCCGCTTCCGAACGACCGCGGGAAAGCCGAGGCCGACTTTTTTGCGAACATCTGTCTCGCCCCCTCTCTCGAGGAGGGCATCGAGGGGGTTGGCCAAGGGAAAACAAAGTTTTTACAGCGTTATTATTGAGTCATTTTTTTGCGGACGCGACCCCCGTTAAGCTCGACTATTTCAGACTACCGAGAGTAAGCCGTGGGTTAATCATCGAATTTTTTTCTGAGAGACAGGCTTTGTTATGATTATTTATTGACTTATATCAGCTGCTTACTCTGCATGTATAAATAGATAAACATGATTATTTTTACAACGACTAAGAGTAGGGAATCCTGGGACATATCCTTGTCTAATTTCTATATGGATTTATTTTGTATTTCTTTTATTTAATAATTAACTTATTAAAATTAATAACAATTTTGTAAACTTCCATTAGCACTAAACGATCCTTGGTGGAAAACTTAAGTATATCATAGCTATAAATTAGCTATTTTTGTGCGATATGCTAAACTTGTAGCTATAATATCGTTAACAATGCCACATATTCTGCCTATATTATAATTATTTGAATGCTTCATAAAGATATAAGAAATTAAATAAAATTATAAAAGCTTTTATCGTTATAAATAATAATGTTTGCAATAATTGTTGGACTATTTCTGTAAATTTACTAAATTTGGACAAAATCGAGGTAAATAATTGAAAAATTTTAATTTCAGGTTAGAATTTTATATTGTTTTTTAAATTTTCTTTAATATCTAATAATGTGATTTTTGCGTGAAAGAACTAACAAATAATTATGTTTAAATTAATTATGTTGATTTATTTTATTTTATTACAGAAGTGTTTTTATTCGCTCCATAATGTGCAGTGCCCTGCAATATTTTATTACTAATTAAGGAGGTAAGACACCTTTAAATAAAAAAAAACAATTATTTAAAATATATGAAATTTATCCAATTTTTTCTTTTCTCAGTACTTTTTTCGTCTGCTACCTATAATTGTAAAAATCGATTCTTGTACTAACAGCTATAGATTCCCTTATGAAAAAAAGACTCTGGAGAATTTCTGCATAACTTGTGCATAGATTTCCACAAATTCTGCAGAAAATCTGCATACACTTTTTCTGCAGGATTTCTGCAGAATTTGTGCAAATCTATGCATAAATTGTACATGATTTATGTATAATTTTTGCATAATTTATGCATACTTTATGTATAATTTATGCAGATTTTTTTCGTAAGGATTACGAGGTTATGTTACACTGCAAATGCATTTTTAATGGATATTAGCTACTTTACAGCCATAAAATAACCATAATAAGTAGCTAAATAAATTTATCTAATTTTTAATAACTCAACTACAAAATATACTTCAGTTTCCACCAGGGATGCTAAAAATAAAACAGAAATCATAAAATTCCCCCCCGCAGTTTGCTTCAATATTCCTGGCTTTTTGCAAATGAAGCAAAACTGATTTGCACCTGGAAAATACGTTGCGAACGCGTGCGCACCCACTCCCCCTGGGAAGTGCGTCGAGGCACGCTCGTCCTTTCATATTCCCGAGACTCGTCGTTCCTACTTGGGATTAGCCTAAAAGGGAAGCGGATTTGCGCCGCGACAAGAACAGCGAGATGAGTAGAGTGCAAGGACCGAAGAACTCAGATGTTCCGTCGATTTTCTCTTTGAAGTTGTTCGCTTACAAATATGATTTTCAATTTACCTCGGGACGCGACCCAACCTGCTCCAGTTTGTCGTCTTTCTGGCGCGCGCATAATGTATCTGGAAGATGGGAGCTCGTGTCATTTTATTATACTCTGCGAGAACTGATTTCGTTACCGTTGTAATGCTTTACGCGAAATTTTATGTTTATCAGTCGATGTACGCAAAATGACGTTTACTCAAATTATACTTATTCCACACTAATTAGTCTTTAAAGCTGAAATTAAGGAATATTATGAAAGGTGAATTTGGACTGTAATGTTATAATTTGTATAGTAGGACTGCGGTGAGCGCGTAACCAGTTTTTAAAGAAAATCTTAAAACATCGTAAAACAATTCAACTCTCTGCATTCGTAGAAGGAGAGAAACTGAAAAAAGATAAGATACTAAGTTAGAGTAAAAGGAAGTCAGGGAGAAACTCTCCTTAGCGACTTTTTCGCTTAGCGAAGGGCATTAGCAGCGCCAAAAAAGTATCGCGAAAAATCAGCCGCTAGAAAATTCTCATCAAGGAACTTCAATTAAATCAACTTTGTTTCCTGAACTTTTTGCAGAGTTCCGGGGGATCGGCGAGCCGCAGCTGAGCGACCCCTTCCCACGTCTATCTGCCGCGAAACAGGTAAGGGTATAAAATTTCATGCTTTTTGTGCTAAGCTTTTCTTCCTTATCCTCCATTGGCTATAATTGAGGTTTTATGGTCATTTCTAATATTTCTTTAGATAACATTTAATATATCTTTGTGTTACAAGAAACATCATTAATTTAACATAGGAAACGTTTGCTTAAATTTGGTCTACGCAGGAGCACGCTCGTGCAATGAATGATATACACTCAAACTAATTTACAGCTAAGTCCATATGATCTTGGAATGATATTTATGGATGTAGGTACATATTTCACATTTAAATTATTCAAATAAGAAGTTAATGACGATTAGCACACAAATTAACTAATAGTAATGTAAAATTCCCTGCTAGAAATGCATCTAGTTGAAACGGCCACAAGAGTAAAAAATAGCTTGTCTAAATGGCTTGTTTTTAGTGGTACACTGAGAAAAAAGTCAAAAGTAAATTTAACTATACACCCTAGTAAACCGGAATATAGTTAATTTTACCAGAA
>JAWWEN010025213.1:0-17323 GCA_035582955.1 Sycophila texana | reverse complement strand
AGCGGGAGTAAAAGTCTCTCTTCCCACCCGAAAATTGGGTAGGAAAATGCGCACTTTCGGCCAGGGGATAAAGAAAAATTGATTGATCCGTTGGACCTGTAGGTTACGACGAAGCCAAATTTTTACCTAAAGCCTTCTAAAGCCGGGACCATTTTGTTACAAAATGAATATATTTTTATAGTATTAAAAGTATATATTTAATCATATGTTCAACATTTTTTCTCTTCGTATATTTTATGAAGGAAAAGTTAAAGGTAATGGACTCCCTTAATAAAGCCGCAAAAATTCTGATCGAAGCCTTCGTAGTATTTAAACTAAATCCTTAACTCCTCGTAGGTGAGCCTCGGCGCGTAAAATTCGCCAGACTCAGACGGCGCCGACACCTCCGCGAGCGTTACTTAATTCCCGCGGCACTTACCGAAATTAGGTTCGCCAAACTTTCGACCCACTTGAGGCCGCTTTTATTCCTCCGACCATCCTCTGCTCTGCGCACACTCTCCGGATAAACTTTGATTCGCCCGGGATGACGATGATGTAATTCCATGATTTTCTCCCGGGAAAATCGAGTTGGGGGGACTCTTTTCCGAAGCTGCGTTGCCAGGGGGGGACAGCTTTCGCTCTCTTGTGCTTTCCACGCGGTAAAAGGATTACCGGAGCCGGTTTAAGCATCTGCGGCGACGTTGCTTCTATGTCTTTAAACTTTTCATTGTCTTACGTACGACAATTACAGTATTCTAGCCGAAAGTTTCATATTTTAATCATTTTATAACTTTGAAAAGTAAAAACATTTAATTGTTTTTTTTATTGATTTTAGAAAAACACTAGGAAAGGCTCTATTTTATCCCTGCTAGAGAATTGGCTAGAAATTGATTATGTCAGAAAAGATTTATTGGCAATTATTTATTAATTAGAATTGGTTAATTTTCTACCAGGATAATCTTATACAAACTCGCAGGATCAGAATCTATTGTACGAAAGAGATGGTGTGAAAAAAATGCGGGTGGCGTTGATTTTTTTCATGAATAATGTAATTTTTAGTACTCGCACACTTTATAACACGAGCAGCATTGTATTCATTGCCAGCACTTTGTCAAGATTAATTTCATCGTGTTCCGCCGGCAAATGCGGGCCGAATTACAATGGTTTGGCGCTAATAACGACAACATTCCGTCACGCAAATGAAATACATTATTTTATTAGGATAAGCTACCGTAATTTATCACACAATTATCATAAATGAAAGCGCAATTTTATTTCGCACATTTCTTTTTTGCAAGACTAATGGTTTAATAATTGTTATCTTTTGTTCCAGGTACGTTCAGCTCATAATCACTGTGGTTAAACATTGCATTCGGTTAATATCGGTAATGTATATGCACCGTATAAGTTTTGTTTCGAAAATCCCGAAATAGCGATAAACGTTCATTTTAATAAACTAGGTGTAGGCGCTTAAATTTGAAATGCAAAATAAACGGTGTTTATCAGAAAATCGATAGTTAGTTTGGCTCTTCTATGCGAAACATGAGAGACGTGGCAATTGCCATCATCTCAGAGGAGCAGGGCAGATGAGCTTCTTCCCATGGGGTAAAACGGGTTCGCTGATGAAAATAAACGCTCAATTCTCGGGCCTGACAGGCTCTGTAGAATAGCATTCAGAGTTCATTTTCGAGCCTTCGCATTGTTTCTGAGTAATATCTTCCAGATTTTTTGTAGTTTCATTATTTCGTACATTTTCAATTTGTCTATTAAAAAAAATATAGATAATTATAGGTAATTTAATAAAATATGGATAATTTAGTTACGTTGTACTATATTGATCCTATTGTACAAAAAAAAACGCAAAAAACTGTTTTCCAAAATTTGCATCAAATAATTAAATTTCTTACTTAAAAAACTAAATCAGTAGAAAAATATTTAAAAGTTTATTAAGAAAAATTTTACCAGGATCCCGAGTACTTACTCAAAAACTTTATATGCGTGATGCGAGTAATAACTCAAACAACCGACGTGCTCGTACATCATTTTCGCTCTATTACCGTCACCTCCAGCAAACTTATCAATCGTAATTGTGGCATTACCTTTGAAAGGGTACCGTCTTGAGTTGGCAAAATTTTATCGCCACTGCTGTATATTATAAGAACATCAATCCCAACCAGTGACGCTGCTGGTAATTAAGGGAAGACTTTACCATAAAAAATAGTTTTCGGTGAATCGTTGATTGAAGCTTTTGATGAAAAAAAAATGTTTCTGAACCATTTGGTCCGTAGAACTAATTTAGAAGTCGTACAGCGAAGAGTCCTGTAAAAAAACATTTTGATAATAATTTTTAATTTAAATTTTACATTTAAATAACAATGTTAATTATTAGTATATTCAAGGACATTCCAGCAATTAAATATCCAAAATTAATCATATATTTTTTACAATATAATAGTACAAATAAGAGCTGATTAAAATGGATAAATGAATTAGATTTTTACATAAGATCATCGAAAAATTAAACAGAAATTTATTAAATAACGGCAGGTATATCCAAAGTGAAAAATAAAAGATTGTCCGAGATTTTAAGGCAACATATAATTCCTCGTCACCAAAAAGCTTCAGAGCACACACGAACAAAAAACTCGACCCCCAGAGCAGTCGTAGCTTTTACGTAACCCTCGGCAACGGCACAGCTCGCGCCTGGAATATGCGCGCGCAGCTCAAGCTGCTCCCTAGTGATAACGCTCACTGTGTGGGATTGCGCTATTTATGGCTCTGTTCAATTTTTCGTTACTCCCTACATCAGAGTGTGTACTTTTTTCACATTCAAATATGCTATCCGCTAGAGATCCTCGCAGTTCATAAAGTATGTGGATACTCGTACAAACAATTCAGACAATTAATTTACTTCATTTTTTTTTTATAATTCACATGGATAAGTCTTAGTCGATGTGGAAGACTTGAAGAATGCAGAATAAGTAAATATCACTTATTTATATTCGAAGAGTAAGATTTTGCATCAGCTTATAATTTTTTGTAGAGAAAGGTATTTTTGCCTTTATTTTATAAAAATTGATTGCCGAAAACTACTTCCATCCTAGACGTAGAACATCAGAGTTACTTTTCTTATACAACTTTAGGCACGCGATAGTAAAAAGAAATTTCATCCCACTCGCTTCTAGTTTCTCCTCACTTTAACGGCTATTACATTTACATTGATTCGCAGAAAATTCAATGGCTTGACAAAACCGCTCGAGCCACTAAACCCAATGGAAATAAACAATAAATCGGTCGTTATTCGAAAGGAAAATGAAAGAAAAACTGCAACACTCCCCACGCTCAATGGAATAACAGTTATACCCGTTTAACGAGCTCAGCTTTAAATCTCCGATATCCGATTCTCATTACATTTCAGTAGGACGCATTCCCAGAACGCTCGAGCGCTATAGATTTCTCGGTTTTTCGAACAACCGATCGACTTGGAGCAACAATAGCCAAAGAGCGCCACAATGACAGGCGTATACAGACAGCGTCGTGCGTTGAACCTTTTTCGAGCGAATTGTCGACTTCCGCTTGAGGCGATTTTTTTTTCCTCTTTTTCTTTCTTTCTCCTTTGCTGGCGAGGATTACGACCTGCCGTTAACGAGCTCCGAGAGATTTCATCGACACCTTCGGCGCGCTTTAATCTAATCATCATCGCGCGGGTAAATATGTGCCGGAGATACCGTAATCTCACGAGGCCGATACATAGGTCGAAACGACGCCGTAATGATTCACCTGCTTTCCAGAGAAACGGACGGCTCGCTTAACGATTCACCCCGCAGAAAGTCACGTAGAAATGTACTTTGCAACGGTACTTTCTTGCTCGTTTTAGTTAGTAGCTATTTACGATTTTTCCTTAACGTTTGTGTACACCTTATTTCGCACTTTTTTCCATTTTTTTTCAATCAAGTCGATGTACGTTATCTGAAAGAACTTGTAAGAAAATTTTACTAAAATGAATAGGAAATTTTGTTAGAAAGTTTGGTAAATTATTTACAGACTGGTAGTACACAAGCTGTCAGGTAAAAATTCGTAAAACGATGATTTTCAATATTCTTTATATAGAAAATTTTCCTGTACAGTCTGGTAAATTTTAAATAGTAGAATAAAACTCCATTTAAATCTGGTAAAAAGATCAGTTTTCTCAGCCAGTAAAGAAACTACTAAACTCTCCTGTGAATTTTCATACACATACATATAGTAAAATCTACTCCCTATTTCTTTCACTGCTTAAGCTTATTTAAGTTTTTTCACATACGGAAGGGTACTTCGCACATTTTTCCTTCCTCTCAATGTAATCGACGTATCTCATCGTTAACTCCTTAAAAAAAAGGTATCCCCTTATCTTATCAACGGCGCACAACAATTATTAATGCAGAAAAGAAAAGAAAAATACGCCGCACCAAAATTTCACACTGCAGAGCCCCCATTGAGCCATACACAGCCGCTCCCCCTCGGAAGGACTCTCACGCGCCGGCAAAATAATGACATCGAGGCGTGCACACTCCGAGAAAGAGAACCGAGCATGGGGCAGGGGCCATGCGAGGGGTGCTCAAGCCACGCGGGGGTAAAATGAAAAAAGGATTGGCCACGAGAGTACGTGCGAATGGTGTCGCCGAGGGATGCCGTGGCCTATATTTCGCACTCGGTGCAGGTGAAAAGCCGCGAGTATGCACGCGATTCTCCGTACATATATTTTTTTTTTTTCATGCAGGGTAGATATGGAGTTTTTTTTCCTCGAGTCGCTCGATTTTTCTTTCTTGAGGGAGAGAAACGCCACGGGAAACCGCGCGTCGTGTGGGAACGCACTGCTCGCGTGACGAACTGGCGAGAACCGCGAGGATGTGGTGGATAACTGCACACTCCCGGCTTTTCATTCATTCGGTTGTCCTGCGCGCAGGGAGATCCGTTGCGGTGAGACTTTCACTCGAAAAGTAAAATTACTTCATCGAGTCTTGGCCGCAGGTGTATTTATGGATGTACATAAGATGCACTTTTTTTAGTGTGATTATATTTTCTATACCAATGTGAGATCTTTAATGGCCTGTTCAAATAAAAATTTGTTTGATGGTTATTTAGAAGATTTAGAAACATTACACTGTTAAAAATTTCATCGATTTTAATGTTTATTCCAGCATTAAAATGAATGTACCTGTAACAAAATAGATTTTAATCCATAAACTTTAAAATGTATCTGCCAATTTGCGCATCTTTTACAGAATAATTCTGTTTAATTTGAATGTAAAAGACAAAAGGATTGTACAAAATCTGTATGATCGCAAAGATTGCGATCACAATTTTATGATTCAGCATTTAGTTTCAATGAAACAAGTGTATTAAATTTAAATTTAAATTTAAATTTTATTCTTATAAATAATTAAAAGCGAAATCTGAAAATTACGTGCAGTAAAGTCATATTTCATATAGAAGTAAGAAGAACAACCACAGGGTGTGCAAAATTATATTTCATACAAAAAATGTAGTTTATCTGTATTTTTGAAAACTCGTTCGATTTCCAAGGGTAGATAGCGACAACAAAAGGAAGTCGAGGACAAAACAGAAAGTACTTGCTTCGAGAGATGCGCGTCTACGATTTCACAATTACGCAGACCGAGATAAAATCAGAAAAGTGTATAGTCCAGTTTCCATGCGTCGCTCCTAAATAACGAAGTAAATTAGAAACACGCGTTACGAGGGGGCCCCCGAGCTTTAACAAAAAGGAACAAGACGAGATAAAGGAAGCCGTGCCTCGGGCAGCGCTGCAGTCGATCGCTTCTGCGAACTTACCGTGATTACGCTGCTTCCCTCTCTTCCTTAACTTCTCTCTTTTTCCCTACTTTCGCAACGAAATTGTTAAAAAAAAGAAGAAGAAAACGATACTTTTTTTACGAACTTTTTACAGGATCAGAAAAAAACAATTACTAGGTTAAAAATTATACTAACTGAATTATTAATGACTGTCTTATGCTTGTATTTCTGAAGAAAACGCAACGTTTATTCAAAGATAATTTTACTTATTCGATTAATTTATATCAATCGAAAATGCTTAAGTATAATTTTTAATCTCTCTAAATTTGATTTCAATAGTGTCTTGATAGTCTCACATATAATAAGGAAATATTATTACTTCTGTAATAAAAAACAATTTAATTATTGAATAAATAACAAAACAAGTGTAAATGTCACTTGTTTTATTTTACAGAGTGGCTATAAAGAATACAATTAACTTTCTTTTTTTAATATTGTAGTTGAATATTTAAAATTTTGATGAATTATCCTTAACAGACTGCCATTGTTCGTTTATATAGAATTTGAGATTGAACGGAAAAGATTTTTCTTCAGATGTCTGGCAAAGTGGGACCTTAATATCCTTTGCAATCCCACGCGGCAATCAATAATTTCCCACGTTCTAGCGTAGGATACGAATTACCGTCTATCCCTACGTTTCATTCAAACTGAAACTTTATACCTCTCCTACACCTCGCGCAATATCCTCTATTGAATCGGTGTGTTTGCGAAATGATATGCGTCAGAACTCGCTTTTCAGCGCGAAATTCTATAAGCGACGCTAAAAGCAGTTTAATCATTAAATCGTTTTAGTCGCAATCAATATACAAATCGAATTGATATATGCCGGTAATCAATATCTCTAAATTGGAATAAGCAACATTTTGCCTTATTTCGGAATTGACTACGTTTTTGGCCCGTATAAAAAAATTACTTTCTCTTAGTAGCAAAATCCCCGCGCTTTGCGCGATCAAAGTTTTGATGTAAGAAGTTTAATTAGAATGGCATATTTGTAATACTTAATGATTATGTACTAAAAAATTAAATATTTTCGTAATTAATACAAAACTTTTTTTTTTAAGTTTAGTTTTTAGTTTACATTAGTTTGTTAGTTTAAGACTATCATTAAGTTGCTTCATCTTTGCACTGAAGCACTACATAGTCCGTAGAAATATTTAAATATTTAAATAAATAAATAAATATAAATAAATTAATTAATTAATTAATAATTATCATAATGTAAAAATATTTAATTTTTTATGTACTATCTATGTTCTTGAGATCTATCTAAAACACTATTTCAAAGGAAACTAATTGGCAATCGATATAATTCGATCATATAGAAAAAATATCAAAAGCGTCTCTTGCTCCTTAACGCAGCAGCATGTATATAAAAATTGCGAACCCTGCGATCGTCCAGGATTCGAGTCAAAGGACATCGGGAAGGCGTCGGCGTAGTCGAGGATCCCGCGGAGAGGGAATAAAAAAACGCAGAAGACGAAGGAGAAGAAGGAGAACTGGTTTGACAATGGAGCGCGACTCTCCCTCCGACGTGTGCGTGAGCCCACGAGGAATGAAGAATGCACGTGGATTTTCGGAATGTCAACGGACTCGCCCGCTCGGATCGTGACTTAGGAGGATCGTACGCGCGCGAGTTCACACAAAGAACGTGCCAGGCTCCTCTCACTCTTCTTTTTAAGGGTTTCGTCCTTCGTCTTGCTTTCCTCCTCGCGCGTTTTCATTTTGATATGGAAATGGCCGCGTCGCCGCTGTTAAATTGGATTTATCGCGCGGTCACTCCGGCCGCTTTGTCGCTTGGATATGCGAAAGGATGCACTTTTAATAACGTAGCCTCGTTTTGTCCCCTTTTTCGAGTCCAGTCCCGTGATAAATTTAGTCTTCTTTCCTTTAACTCGAAACTTTTTTTTACACTCTTTTATTTTGCTTTTGTCGTATTCGTTAAAATTAGTATTATTTAGAACATATTAAAAAGTATTACAAACCATAAGTATTACAAACCATATTAAAAAAATTAATAATCCTCTCTTTAAAAAAAGGATGACAGGATGTTGTGAAGCATTTTAAAACGCGATTTGATTGGCGCATGGAGATATACGGTTGAATGGCGCTAAATTTAAAATTCGAACCTCAAAAATGTAGAATTAAATCCTCGCTTAAAAAAGTGATGGCCTTTATTTTGAAGCATTTGTTAAGAAGTATTTAATACGTTATTCTGATTGGTGGCTAAGATGCATGGTCGTCAAGATGGTCTCCAAAATGGTCGCCAAGATGGTCGCCAAGATATGCGAACGTAATTGGTCGTCTAATTTTTAAAATAGGTAGAATTCGAGAACGCGAACTTTTCAATTTTGAGAATATAGAAAACTTTAGAATTAAAATTGTTCACGTTATGATTATAGTTATTAATATTGTCTCGTAAAAGACGGTGCCAAAATTGAAAAAAATAAATCTAACCTCAAAAAGTAGAATTCAAAGAGCAGGTGATGCGCGCTAGATTTTACTATACGAATAAAAAACGAGGATTTTACTAGTAAAATTTAAAAAAGATATATCTACCAATATTTTCAATTTAAATCCTAGCACATTTTAAGCTCTCTAAAAAGACATCCTCCCAGTGCTATAAAAAATAGTTAAAATAAAAATTCACCCAAAATTTTTTCCAGCGCAATGCCCTACCTTTTAGAGGTGTTAATGACGCGTCTCTGCTTCTCCAAAATGTTATGAAATCTTACCGGTCTCCTCTCAGGAATTTGACACACCCGGGCGAGCGGAAAAACCGTTGCATTGAGTTTGCTTTTCTTCAAAGGACGTCCCTGAGGAGCAGTGGCCAGCTCCGTTTCCCGGGATACCTGCAGGCTGCACCGAGCAGTGGTCGGGGGCGATATCTGGAGCTCAATTTTTTGTCGGGGTCCGCCGGACGGACTGAATCGTTGCGACGGCACCTCGCCAGCTGCTGCTCCTGAATCCTCCTTTTTCTCTCTTGCTGTAGACACTCCTATACCTCCGCATTTCCGAGCCTCGCTTTTGATGTTACTCTCTCGAAAATAATCTAGAAGATTTTTTAAAAACTTTTCTATATCACTATTATCTAAGATAATTTTTTTGTAAATTAAATTTCCTTTATACTTTATCGGACACTACGTACATGTAAACAAGAGAAATTTAATTTTAAATACAACTTTAGTAATCATGGTAATTTAGAATTATTTGAAGTTATTACTTTCATGATTAAAGCAAATAAAAAAAGGACGAGGTAAAAAAACCGCTAAAAGCTTTTAATCCTTCGAAGAGAGGAGTATCATGCCAAGACCCTCGTGGTCAGGTCTATAGTGACACCTCGCCAAAAGAGGCAAAAAAAATGTGTATAGCAACTTTCGTCTTCGGCGAAACATATTTGACGCATTGCAGATCGCGCCAGTCTCCAAAGAAATTGCAGATGACCAATAGAATCTATTCATCATGCTATGCACCTACTCACAGACACACGTACTTACACTTCTATAAATTTTCTGTATGCTCAATACACACAATTAAATGATTTAAAATAAATTAAATAAAAAAAATTTTATTTAAAAGAAATAAATTTTAATTTTATATTGGAATTTAGAGAGCAAATAAACATTCATATACGACAAATATACCGTATTAAAAAATATATGTTAAAAAAAAAAAACGAAAGAAACCGAAACGTTCGCTATAAAAATGAAATAGTGCTGCACGAGACTAAAACAAGGCGAAATTTTTTCGTAAAGTCCTTGTCTTGGTCATGAAACTTTTTGATACTCAGGTTTTGTCTTGATCTTAGATTGGTTTGGTGAATAAAAAGAAAATTAATTTACGATTAGAAATAAAATTTTCCACATTAATAATGCATATGGAAGAGTAGAATTCAAATACACGATCGCAAGAAGACCCACTAACGATATTTATTTAGGATGTGTGATTTTCGTTTCAAATTATTAATATTTTCCATATTACAATATTTTAGTGTAATGATAAAAAAAGGGTTCAGAAACTAAATAAAAATACTTACAAACTAATTAAAAATTATCTATAAAATATTGACAATGAAATTTTATCAATTATTATCCCGTTTCTCAAGTCTCAATCCAAGTCCAAAAATCTCTCGACTTTCTTCTCTCAGCCTCGACTGAAAATGTTTTCCAGTGTTTTGTCTCTTTCTTGTCTTCAAATACAAGATAAGTCCAAGACAAGAGCAAGAATAGCCTCGCCTATGCAGCACTAATTATCAGAATCCATCTACGCGTCCGTTGCCACGTATCCACCCACCCAAACGCACACCTATACTCCTCTATGCACAAACCCTCAAAGCAACACACTCACATCCACATTATCCCGCACACTCAGTCGCTCACCGAAATGAGTACACACACAGAGCTGCACACAAAGAAGGTATTCTCGGCGAGGCGACCCGGGGCCGGCACAGCTGTGGGCCCCGGCGGTGGTGGCAGCAGCAGCATCAGCTGTCGGCCTTGGCACGGTGCAATTACCCTGGGCCCCGGAGAGCCGGGGTGCCGAGGGAGACCGATAACCTTTTCTCTCCGGCGGAGAAAGAGAGAACGGAACCTATATACCTGCCGCTCGTCACGAATCCTTTGGCCGGGCGCGCGCAGCTCTCGCTCTCGGCTCTCCTCTTTATCAGCCGGACGATCTTCGTCGCGCGTGTGTGTTCGGCTGCTTTTCTCCCGACGCGCGGGTATGTATATGTACATACCTAGGCCCGCAGTTGCTCACTGACACGCGATACGGTGCTTTTGTCGGGGCTCGAGCATGAGGGATTCGCCTGGTTTTTACAGTTGTTCCTGATACGCGCCGATTCGGGTAGTCATAAATCCAGCCTACTAAGTCAATAAGTCTCGCCGATTTTGGCTACAATAAAAAATTTGTTTATGTGGCGTCTCTTTTATTTTGTCGCGATTTTCGAAATGGTCGTTGGACGTTGAGTTACTTTAGTAGTGTTTTAAGTTGAATCAAGGTAATTTCATTAGTTCGTTGTAGATGTATGCAGTAGTCATTTGAATTGTGGAAAGTGCTTCACTATAGGTGTTAGTGAATTTTGCTAATTAAAGTCACAAATTTAATAGAAAATGATGCAGTATTGGAATAGTGATTCTCATACGTTAGGGATAGCCATGATCAGAATATTAGTAAAAATTACTAAGAAAATTAGAGAATGCTTTTGCAAGTCATGCACGAACAAAGAAAATTAATTATTTGCCTATTTTTATAGTAAATATTTATATCAATTATTAAGTAATCAGTAAATACTTGCGGACATAATAGATATTACATTTTAAGGGAAAATCACTATGTAATTGTTAATTAAATACTCAATGGATTTTTGGCGAAGTTTTGTAATTTTTATAAGAAAAGCTGCTCAGTAAAAATTTAAAAGCTTGACCAGCAATCCAAGTTTCAGGTACAAATTACCGGAATTTTTCCATAAAAATTCACGAATTCCCATTTAAAATTCAAATTTGATAGAAAACTCCCTTCAAGTAATTAATCGAATAAACTTAATTCACATCGCTAAGTCGGACTATAAATTTTTTTAGATTTTATTTAATCTAGAATAATAAAATAATTATCACCAGGAATCAACAAATAATTTTTGCATTTTTTGATGCAATAATAATCCACTTTCACATTTATATATCAAAAATACCTAAGCTACTAAACTACAGATAGTACATTAATTACTAATTCAATTATTGAAAATGCGTTTATTAGAACAATTAATGAAACTTGTAGTAGTTCAATTTAAGATAAGTTCAATTCAATGCATAAAAAAATTGCAGATGCAATAAAAAATTCTATTCCCATATACTCTATTTTATTGTGTCCATAAAGTGAATCCAGTGATTCTTCTTTGTTGTCAAGATTTGCAATTGTTAATTGAACAGCAGACTCTCGTCATTGAATGGTCGAATCGGGCGTAAAGCGGATGCTAAATGGTCGCAGGTAATCTCCGCCGGCAAACGCGCGGGTCTAGTCATCCGTCAACGTTTTATCCTCGCGACGTGTGTACACGAGTTTCAACCCTTTCGGAGCAATCAGTTAGTCCCTCTTGCGTTTGAAACTTCAAAGGCTCTCTCCTGCGCAGTCCCGGGCCGCAGCTATCGTTTTGATACGCTCTCCGCTATACCGAATGACAAATTATTCAGACGCGATGGCCGTGCAAATATCTATGAATACGGGCGTGATTACAATTGCATTTGTAAACACGAAATTCGATTTCGGCCTTCGAAATTCACTCTGTATCTTTGGGACATCTTGACGTGAGCTTGCGATTGAAGTTAATCGCTCTCATGACGATGTTGAACGATTCATTGAATCGCGGATGTAATTAGAGACTGTTTCCATGCGAATTAAAATTTACTTGATGAATTTTAAAGTTAGTACGTCCAAAAATAAAATCTTTTTAAAATCGCGTATATATACAAATTTAATTTTTTTCTTACCTGTAAAAGATAAAAATCGATAACATCGACAAATAATGTTGTAAGCAGAATTCAATCAAATTTTAGCTGGATCTACAAAATTTCATCTCAGCGTATATATACCATCATATTTTAGATCAGAGCAATAACAAATAAAATGCAAGTTGCGCTAAATCGTCGGAGACCTCGCGCAGAGAAAAGCGAAGCCCCGCCGGCGCAGAGAATCGAGTATATAGGAGAGATCGCGTAAGCCGAAAGGTCTGACAAAATCCGACGATTACGCGTCCTCGCGCGCGTGCAGCCAGCCACTCGAATCGGAATCCTCCCTCGCAAGGAATTATCTAAAGGGTGACAACAAAGCTCGCGCCTCGCGAGCGCACCACCTTTAGGGCTTTAGTGGCGCAAAGGGTGAAGGACCTCGAGGGAGGAGGCTCGGTCCCTCTCCCGCCCTCACGCGGAAGCCTCGCCTTCGCGCGAGTCGATACAGGCCTCCCTACCCCCCGCAGGTGGCGCGCGCGCACATCCGGAAGTACGAGGCCGCAGACAGTGACCCAAAGATCGAACGCCCAAGCCGCGCCGCGCGAGCGTTCCCCTGCTGCTGGAATAGCAATCGAATGCGAATTATTGCGATGATGTTTTACTTTGTACAGAGAAAAAAGATTTACTAAAAATTATAATAGACTATTTTAATGTCCTCATAGACGAGTGACATTATATTGGAAAGATTAGAATAGTTTGTTGCAAAATTTCCAAGAATAATAGATAGTAAAATTGGTTAAATTTACAGTAAATTTGGAATGATAATATTTATTTATTTATATTTACTTTTATTAAACGGGCACAGACATTTACAAATAATTCTTATAAATTAACTTGAGCGCATAAAAACTTCCGAGTAAATTACAGTATATAATAATCTGTAACAATTAATATATAAGTAGTAAATGATCTTCTCATACTTTAAAATATAAAAATATTTAAATGAAACTATTGTCATTTTTTCAATTATGTCAGTCTATGAAAGCATTAGAATTACCATTGCAATTTTTGTAGGAAAATAAATTTTTATACAAAACGAGAATTTTCGATCGTCTTTCCAAACTAGAAGAGTGAGCCCCAGTTTCCAAATTTTGTTGGAAAATTGGCTGAAACTTTTGTGATAAACGGAACACTGTTTCCGTACGCCAACATTTTAAATCTAACGCTCAAAATTCTTGACGTAACTAATCCCTGAATTATTTCCGTACTAGAAGAGAAATGCACTAGTAAATTTTAGAAGGTACCATTAAAATTCTGACTACAAATCTGATAAATTTTAGTATATACTTCTCCGTGAGTTTTTCTAAGAAATATATGAATTTTACCTAAGGAACCTCAGAATTTTTCTAATCAATTTTTGCAAAAACTCCTATTTTACCATTTACGTTAAAAAAAATTAATTACGATTTTAAGCAAAAAAAAAACGTTATTCACAAGACACTGCTCCAGTGTTACAATTAACACCAGTAGCTAGACTATGATCAGCGCGTCGCTCGCTCAGCGATCCATCGCACCGTGAAGGCATCGACGCGTGTCTTATCTACCCAACGCTCATCTTCTGCTCGTAATACACTGTTCCATGGCTTATACACCTACACGCCTATACGCTTACATCAATATGGGGTGGAGCTGTAACCACACCACCAAAGGGTGCCCGTAGGCTTCTCTCTCGGGTGCGCACCCCCGCGATAAAAAAAGCAAAGGGAAGAAGAAATATCGACTGGGTGACAGAGTGAGACTCTGCGCGAGCTCCTCTGCCTCGGAAAAGCAGCGAAGCGACTATAAGGGACTTAATTACTCGCGCGGCTACTCGAGCGCTCTCGAATCGAATTAGCCCGTAGTACCGCCGCTTCGATTGTGCATCACGAGCCGCTGGCGCTCGTCGAGCCCCTCGCCGGCCAATCCTTCGCTTCTTTTCAGAGGAAGGCTTATATTGGAGCTGCTGCTGCTGCTGCTGCTGCTGGCGATTTGCCGGCTCGCGCTATAAGCAAATCGCTCGTGCGACGTCTCGGTGGGCTTTGCCGCTCGCTCGTGCTGTGTATAGGAGGAGGCTAATTGATCCCAGAAACGAGGTCATGATTTACGTTATTACGGATGATCTCGTTACTTTGCGAAGCTATTAGTTAGTTCAACGAGAAAGTGCATGGCTTGATGGATGAAGTTGAGCGAGCGGCGACATAATTCACGCCGCTTAATGCCATTTGTGGGTGGGTTTTGTGTCTGCGTCGTTTATTAAAATTTTGAAAGGAACTGATGCAATGAAAAGTTTGTATAATTGCAGTGTTCAAGCTTTTCAATCTGTTGCTGCTTTGAACACTTATTATAAGTTTATTATGATGTATATGTGATTCCATCGAAATCAAAACTAATAAACAAAGGAATTTTTGGTTCCATAAAAAATTTAAAAAAAGTATTTGTCTGTTAATAAGTGTGTTACGGATAGGATTACGATTTATTTTAGATCAGAGTGTTTTGAATTGTAAATTTGACGATGATCGCCGATAAGTAAGGAGTGAAGATGGTCGTGTAGTTGTTTGGTTGAAAAAGTTCAGTTGTCAATGAGCGATCGCCCCGAATCGTCACGTAAATTATAATACTGTACTATTTTGAAACGAAGGGACAGACTCGACAAATAAAAAATTTTACTATATACTGTAACAAATTTTACTAAACTTTCTATTAGTAACAGTTTTTATTTGTCGAGTCTGCATTTCAAAATTATATATTAATTTTTACAAAAACATTTCTCTCCATATGGAGTATATTGTTAATAAAATAAAATAAATAAATAAATAAATAATAACGCTATCGCAGCGCAGTAGCACCAGCCTACATGTTGATCGATTATTGAATGCAGTCACACATTTTAAATAGAAATCAAATGCTCATACATTATACGTTACTTCATTTCTAATCATCGCGGCTCAATTCGGCCTTGAAATAAGCATTTCAATTAGCGGCGCAATTTTTTTCTTTCACGCTGTGAAAATGAAAATGAAAAAAAAAGTGAAAAACAATAAATCTCGCCGATGTCGCGCGATATGGCGAAGGGACGCACGTGTGCGCTCGATTCTCTTACAACATCGGCCCCGATACGCCGGCCGCTCGTTCGGACCGGATAATTGCACCTATATGCGCACTCCGAGAAAGCAGCAACCATACACATATAGGCGTTGCGCTACTGGTGCATAATTTTGCTCGGCTAAACCCTAAGTATACGTACAAGATCGATCTACGAGCTGTTTTGAAATAATATTATCAGCGAACACGAGGTGCCAGAATTTTTGTATCTCCGCCTTGATTAATTTAAAATGTTTAATTACAAAGGTACTGTACAATCTCTAAAAATGAATAAGTGAAATTTTATACTAGAATAAGTGAATAGTCACTTATTTCACGTTAAAAAATCTTCCACGTGTTGCGGCAAGTGAAAGATTTTTAACATGGAATAAATGACTATACACTTATATTTTAGTCAAATTTCACTTAATTATTTTTATAGAGCAGATGAATGTTTACGTGGTGCAGCAATTACATTGCAGCGGTGCTTAAATACTCGCTTCGGTGTTTAAATATGCGCTGTGTACGTGCCTGGTCTGCTCAATTCCATTACTCTTATTGCGCTTGCGAATCTATCGTTAATTGCTAATTACGCCGTCTCATTGTACTGCTCGAATAAACGTATGCAACGATAATGAGGAAATAATGAGGATGCAATGAGGGTTACGCGTAATGCAACGCGAGTACTATCTTTCTTTAATTAAATAGTATAATAGCTCAGCTTTTTTTCGTAACTATACATACTGAATGAAGAAAATAAATGAAAATGAAGCTGGACATTTTCGCCCTACATACGTATACATAAAGTGTTAATATACATATACTTATGTCAATGAACATATAAGTACAATAATTATTTAATTAGTTTTTATTGACATTAACCGTAAAAAATTTAACAGACGCAAGTTCAACTTGTGCAGTGCAGTACTCTCCTTAAATAAACGCAAATATGATGAAGGAATTAAATACTAATGAGGATATTCTTTAGAAGCTTACTCATCGCAGGAAAAACCAAACCCGCACCGCCGAAGATGCATATACCATCATCTATAACGGAGAGCATTTTTTATGACTATACTGATTTATATTAAATTCAACTACCTGAATTATTGATACATGGAAATCAATTGTAATTATTTTCTAAAATAGCACGCGAATAAAACTTAAGTAATACTTGAAATAAATATTTTCATCTCTCAGTATTTTAAAAAAAGACTGAAACAGCAACAAAAAATCGCATTTTACTCGAACAAGAAGTGAACATAAAATCCATAAAAATCCAATTGCACCTCGTGGAGCCTCGGCACCGCTCACAAGGTTTCCCCTATATATTACTTCGATTCTCGGGGACTTTCCGCGTCTCATCGGACTCGGCCCGAGCACCGTCTACATTATTCATGCATTACGGCGGCGCGGAAGCCGCGCAGTTTGTCACCCGGGCTCTTTCGCGATGCATGAAATATACCACCTCGAAGACGCATTATAAAGAAGAGCATTAGCTCCCACTGCCCGGGAAATTGGAGTACACGACGACGCGATTTGTTACGTCTTTTCGCGCTCCTCGCATGCAAATGCTTCCGCGGCAAGGCGATTTATATCGGTGCGAACTTCGCCGCCTATCTACTCTGCTGCCGCACAGTGGACTTTACAAAGCAGTGCGGGTATACCTATTTGACTTTCTCGTACGGCGAAGTCGTCGTTTAAATTTTTGTTTTACTAGGAAAATTAGCAGATTTTTACGGCTTGTTTAAATGTATTAAAAATGGTTACAGGATTTACTAGGAATGGTGACAGAATATATTAGTAAATATTTACAAGATTCGAATGGGAACTCGCCATTTCAAATTTCGCGCGTAAGGTGGCTTCGGTGTTTGGTGTCGTATCTAGTGGGGCGCACCGGGGGGGCACGCAGCAAACTGCGTTCAACTCGC
>JAWWEN010025192.1:0-17331 GCA_035582955.1 Sycophila texana | reverse complement strand
TTTGGTTGAAACAAGTAAATATTAATTAAAGCAAGTAATGATTAATTGTGATTAGTAAACTTTTTTCTCAGTGTATATATTCACGTGTGATCTTATTTCAAAATCATCTGACATTTTGGCACGATTTTCAGCGAATTTTCAGTTGAGCTTATTCAGTATGGTTTCTTTAATCGACCTAAGCAAATTTCAGTGATTTTATTCTCACGACACACGGTACTTTTTCGAAATCGATTTCGGCCCCCGCCCACCAGCAGCACGTGCGAATAGTCCCCGGGTGTTTTTACGACGAGTTAAACAACTCCGAGGACATGATTTAAGGCCTCATAAATCGCGGGATGGCGCTCGTTTTTTTCCTCGGCCTTTTTCTTTATTTTTGACTCACTCCCGCTCGAATGCAAAGTTCCCGGCACCGATTCAACGATTCGTCGTCGATCAGCGGTTGTGGCGGGATCGAGTACCGTGCTGCGAGAATCTGTGGATGCGGAAATCGCTCAGGCGAGTGGGGAATTTATTGGCGACGAAATTTATCCGGTCGATTGTTGGGAAATAGAACAATAATGGGCTGCATTACCGACGCGGTGCTCGAGGAATGTGCGCCTGTGTTTATATATCCGATTAATCGTATTCGCTGGAGCGATTTTCCATTGCGGTAATTGATTAATTAAAACTGGCATATTTTAAAACAAAATTTAGTTTTGCGCTTTGCTCTCAATGAATTTCGAATTGGATTTTAAATTTAAATACAAATGCTGATTTCGATTTTCAAAATTTAATAAGACTGTTGATTGAAGATGTTACGTTATCAATGTAAATATTTAAATGTAAATGCGAATGTCAACTTCTTTGCATGATGTGGACTGATGTAGAATATTGTATTATAACAGTAATTTGATAACTATACAACGTAAATATTTAAATGTAAATATTACAGTTGACTTCTTTGCGTGATGCATGCTAATCGTGCGATATAAAACCCCCATTGTAGTTTTTTGCTAGAAAAGATCATATTAAATAATTACCGCCATTAATAATTCTATTTAAAATGAAGCATTTAAACTTTCACTCTTAAGTGCGAAGGATATAAAAAAAAATTAATTAAAGCAAGAGATCTTGTCCTCGTCTCTCGAGGGAATATGCCTTTCGTCGCCTCTTTACATAATGCCGCGTATCTAATTATGACTAATAACAATGCGAGGAAATGAAATAGGATGATATTATTAATTAAGTCCGACCTATGCAAATTAATATCTTTACTATCGATTGGCTTTCGTCATCAAATAACCAATTTAAATTTATATACAATTTTAGAGATTAGGCGCACGTATAGATTCTCTTTTGCAGGATACTATCAAACAAATAATAATAAAAAATATATATACATTGAAAATTACAAACACATTTAAAATTTAAAAAAAAAAAATAAAGTATTTTAACTACTAACGAATCGAAATAAACTTTTATCACTATATAACGACGAAGCTTCCTCTGTGAGGAAGTAAAAAAAATAAGAAGTTTTCTGTTCGTCAGTAAATATATTCAATTTTAAAAAACAATTTAAAAAAAAAAAATGTTCTAAGTGTAGAAACCGTAGCGCACTCTGAAATTCAATGACATTCATGAGATACGCGATAATCTAATATCGTACTCGGAAAATCATCGCATTTCATTTGCTGCACCGGGGAATCTTGTTTTAAATGCATAAAACATCCGCCACAAAATTTTGCATCGACGAGTTTAAGAAACATGCGCATTGCGGATTTAATGCAAATAAGCGTTGAAATCCAACCCGCGCCTGGAATTTCAACGAGCCAACAATAGTGTAATTTCCGTTTAAATAATTAAATAAGCTAAATAAAAAAAAAGAAAGAATTAGCAAAGAAAAAAGGGAGAAACGTTGGTACCTGCTTCCGTTAGCAGGGCGAGCACGGACCAACGAGATAATCCCGCGGCGGCAATGATCGCGAAAAACTGAGGAGTGAGAGAAAGCGTCTCGAACAATGTCGCTAATCCCCGGATCAAACACGCGGGAGCAGCCGTACCTTCATCTTTCCACCGCCGCCTGATAATCCTGGGTATACATGCGCGACGGATTCTCTGAACCGATGAATATGCATTACTCCGAGGTGGAAATAAAATCCACGTGGTGCGCCTACAGGCGGGCAGGTCATGTTATTTGTAAATCTGGAGTCGATGTACCTCATCGACGTGTACTTCGATGAGATTTTGCAAAGAATGGAGGATTTTTTTTTTTTTTTTATTTGAGCCTTAAATATAAAAAATATTTATTGGAATGGAGGATTGTGAAGGATAATGGATATGCACACGGAGAAAAATTTTGCATTGGATATTACAATATTGGATATTACAGTGTTTTCTAGAGCAACGATAAACTCGTAAAATAAAAAAAAATTGTTACAGTGGATATAGTAATATTCGACTTATCAATTTGAATTGTTGTCAAATAAAGTAGACTTATAAATGATTAGAGTGAAAAATTTTATATGCACCTCAGGATCAGTAATAGGTGATTATTCCCTTGGGTGAATTACTGCAAACTGCACCCGCGGGAATAATCGCCTATTCTACTCCTTTGGTGCATAAATAACTATTTATTTACATTTAATTAATTATAATTGGTTGTATAGAGCTCGAACGTATGGAAAATAACAAAAAATCAAACTTGAAAAGAATATAGATATAATGTATACATAAATAAGAATGTATAAGGGATAACTACAGTATTTTAAATAAATACAAAATTTTTATGCTTTAAATTTAAATATTTTTTTTTTATTAGAGAGGCAGATATTTTATCGATTCAAAAATATAGCATAAATATCAAAAATAAAACTTCATGTTATCAATTAGCGATAAAATTAGAAATAATTTTCGGAAATAATAAATGGTAAACAAAAAAACTATATAAAGGCACACTTTGATATAAAATTAAAGCGAAACGTGGAATCTATTAAAAAATAAAATAAAAGAGCGAAGGTAACGCGGGCGTTTTTATTACGCATTTATCAAGCAGAAAAAGTTTCGCTCTCGATAGATTAAATCTAAAAATTCTCGACTGCTCTAAATGAGGGTATGGAAACCGTGCAGTTCACGCGCTCATACACTTATAAGGAAATTTAATTTCGCATAATGATATCCCACCCCAAAATCCGACGTGTATCAACTTATCGTTTGCATGTTCGCGTCAAATGAAGGAAATTCGATCAACTGCTCACCCGCATAATTTCTACGCGACTGAGAATTAATAATTTTCAATCCAATTGCAAAAAGGACGATCTGGTGGCATCATTGACTTCCGAAATCCGATAAGCTTAAATAGAGTTCGAAGTATGTATCAAATTTTTTTTATTCAAATGCGCTTGAATTGAACAACTTCACCTCGATGCATATCTCGTCTAACCCAAACCGTACTTATACCACTTACGGAAATTCACGTTCGATCGAAGATAATATAAATCACTCTCAATCATCGAAGGGCCGCTTGATAGACAACAAATTTTTTAATTAAATAACGCGTATCTTAATTCTTGATTTACACCTGCGTAGACCAACGGTGACATTGATGACCGCAGTAAACGGGGTATCGCGCTCCGGATCTTTAAATTATCGCGTCGCATGTGAAAAATCTCGCTTAAGATCTAATTAAAATGTAGTAGAAAAAAGAAAAAAAATTGGAACACCTTGCGGCTATAAAAGTGCGATTACGCCGGTCAATTAAGTGGGTGGGTGTTCTCGCACGTGCCGTCGACATCGCGCGACTATTGAGTCAGACGCTGTACTGTCGAGGGTCACTGCCACCATCGCGACACTCATTCGCTATTCCCTTTTATCTGGACTCACGAGTGAGACGTATCTACTTCTGCGGTTTCGTATATTTACTTTTATATTATTGGAACAATTAGTCGTTTCATGCTCGGCTGGAGGTGAAGCCCGCTTCGCTTTAACCGATAAGGATTTTCGTGGATAATTTTTAATGAAGCTACAATGAAACGCCGCTTATCAAAACTTTGCTATTGCGGTTTACTCGGTTAAACGCGGCGGTGCCAAATTTCACTAAAATTAAAATCTCTTTTCATTCGTTCTCCACTAGTTATATTTTTTAGTTCTATAAGTTATTAACTTTAATCTTATATATTCCGTATAATTATTATTAAATAAATAAATAAATAAATAAAAAGCAAACACAGCTCGACGGACGCGTATGTACATAGAAAAAAAAAAACACATACACACACACACACACACAAAAGAGAAAAACGTCAAAGGAAGCGAGCGTGACGCGTTCGCTAAAAAAAGCGCGAGACTTGAACAAAAAAAGGCCGAGGTGTTGGCGAGAAATTAAAAAACTAATTTCCGAAGCGACCACAACCCTCCCAGGGAAAAGACTTGACTCTATCGGGAATGATTACCTCGTCACCTTCAGCGCAAAGTCACGAGGCCATAAAACCAGCCCGCAGCGGGCTGTCCCGCGAACTTACATTTTCGCGGGCAAAAAAATGGGACGGACGATCGTGTGGGTGACGCGTCCCGGTGGGAGCCATCGGAGCTCGGGTCGCGCCGATCGATTCGCCCCTCGAAAATGCAGATGCTCATCGTGTTTACTCGGAGAGAAGGGCTCCTCCGTAAAATTCGGGCCATCCGAGGCAGCCGGAAAGTCGCGAGAGCCAAACGAGGGCAACGGACGCGACTTATTCACCCAGACGCTCTCGCGTGGGGTGAATTTTTCTTTTAAACATGAAGCCGCGAGACGAGCGTATGTACTTCTTATTGTTTGCGGCGAGTCGCTTTAATTCGCGAGCGCGGAAAGGAGCGTGTCTCTTTGGAATTAATAAGCTTCAGGCGGGGGCGTAGGGGAATGTGTACATCGTACAAATATAATGTTGTTTTTAATGAAAGATAAGAGCAATATCCTTTTTTATGTGTTTTTGAAGAGACACTTCGTGTGCGATTATTATTATCTTTTCGCTTCGGTGAGTGTGAATATTTTTTTTTTCGGACATTTAAGTATACTTTAATACTTTAATGTACATACCGTAAAATTTATTTTTCGTGCCGTTCCCACGTTACAGTTTATATAAAGAAGCTTATAAATTTTTAAAATTTATCCGAGAGTAAAGGGATTAAAGCTTATCAGAACAATCACTGAATTCAGTGTGGTATTACATATTTACATTGATTTAATGAAATAAGATCGTAAAAATATTATATCGTTATGTGTTTAACTCTAAAATGCTAAGTAACCATGTAAAATCTGATGATTTTGTTGAGTGGTTCCCATGTTGACAAATCTCTTAAAACTTGCAAAATTTTCGAGTGGGTGCAAGAAAATTATTGCTACATCAAAATATGGAATACTTTTCCTACGTTTTTATTTACTTATTGAGGATTATAGTGATTTTATAGTCTCGATTAAGTCGCCTTTTTCATTTTTCTAAATTTGTATCATTTTCGTTAAATTGAATGTTAATTTTTTTCTAATTTTATGCTAAAGGATAATTGTTCGTTTCATATTGAATAAATAAATAAAGATAGAATCTTAAAAAAAATCAGTATAACAGTTATCATCAATTAAAAATCTATAAAATAAAATTCACATCTGATCATATCTGCTATAAGACAACAACAACAAAAATACCCTTTTGAAATAAAACGCAAGCAACAATCCACATTCCAAAGCATTACGCCCACTAAACCGCAAAAGCGCCATAATTCCGCTAAAGTGTTTGCGGAAGTATAGGTTTGCATTATTTTCTCCGCGGAAAAAGTTTTGGCACACGCGAAGGGCGAACCCGTGTCCAAAGTTATTTTGGTAGGATTCGAGGATCTGCGAGCCGTTCAATTCGATCGGACAAGTTCGATTTGAGACTGCTGCATATTTTTCCTCACAACGGAGCTTCCGAAAATAAATAATATAAACTTTTGCCCCGCGGAACTTTCTGCGCTTTTACGATGGATATATTGCAATCTTCCGTGAGCGCTGGCTTAGCTTCTTCTTTTAATTCTCAGAAAATTGCCAAGACAACGTGAATTTCTTTGGCGATGCAGAGCACGTCTTAAAGCTCATGTACTCGCTATCCTTACATAAGATACATATATATGTATATACTCTTGTCTCTTTATTGTTTTACGTAAAGTGGTATAAGTATTTCGTCAAGATTATAGATTCTTCGGAAATTATTTCTTAGTGCAGGCTTAACTAACTTCGGATAATGCGAAAGATTTAATTTTATGAGCTGAGAGGGCAACAAGAATCAAAACTTTGATATTGCAGAGAGATTTTGAAAATTAATCCAGTGTGGAAGAGTTTCTCTTCGTCTTTTTCTACAAGTAAATCTTACAATCAGTTAAATTGTAGTAGTTTCATAATGAAGAAATAATTATTTAATAACTAATTAAATAATTATAAAAATTAAATAAATAATAAACTATTTAAATAACTATAATGAGTTATGTAATTTTCCCCTTTAACATCAAAATTTTAGGAAAGATAAGAACCAGCTTAATTATTATTCCAATAGTTTCAAAGAATAGCTACGTGTTATATTACATTTTTACATGCCTTTCTCTCAAGTTATAATTGTAAACCGAAAAAAGTTATCAATGTAAAAAGAAAGTGTGGAAAATATCGATCGCTAAATTGCCTGACGATTATTTTTCCCTACTAAAAAAAAAAATTACTCAGCCGTTGCAATCAATAAAACGCCGAAAAAAGAAGAAAATAAACAATGTATCAAGCAATCGAGCGTAAAATAAAGCAAACTTAATTTACTGAAGTTTTATTGGTCTCATCCCTCGACAAGGAAGGAAAAAATGCCGATGCGTCGGACTCGCACCGCTGACCCGCTCTGCATTATACAGCGCGCGACGCCTCCAATTTTTCACGTCACGAGGCAGCATCCCCCGTTTTCTAACGCATCGAGAACTTGATTATTATGTATAGCCGAGTCGCAGCACACTGTTCTCCCCCTTCGCCCCTTAGATATAGTTTCAACCGGTTAATATTTAAGGAGCGCATGATTTTAATGGTTAAGGGTGGCTGGGGGATAAAAGTTCCCGGTGACCCGGAAGATTCGCCGAAGCCGAGATTACAGACCGCTCCACTTTTATTAATTTGACATGCGCTATTGCCCGGAGTGAGGAGGGAATCTTACAGAAGCGCGAAAGGAAGTAACGAGGGTGAGTTGAAAAATGCGCGCGGCTGCCGGGAGAAATAGCAACGCTTATTTGAAGCTTTCTTTCTCTCCTTCTCTCGTCTTTAATATGGATAATTTAGGCGAGGAAAAATACCTTTTTGTGCCTTGCACCGGGTTCTCACATCCATTCTTTGTTCAATAACGATGCGCTGCATGCGGCTATTAGTCTCAGTTTTTCTCAATCTGTTTTTCTCAATGAATTTTAATCTGAGTGCATACTTTGGTCCACGCCGGACGATAATAATTTTTGTATGCATTTGTAATTTTATATATATACTCGTAAAAATGTTTATGCAACTCTGTGCGTGAAGTAGTACTTCACGCACTAGTGCGCATTTTTGGGAGTACTAAATCAGCACCTCGATCAGCACTAAGATAGACATCGTTGCATAAAATATTGTTCGATACTAAGTCAGAAGTGAATTTCGGACTTGTGTGAGTTATCACCCTCGCTTCGCTCGGGCGCTAATCTCGCACTTGTCCGAAAATCACTTCTGACGCACTAGTATCGAAAACTACTATATGTGAAAGTTTTTCGTTACTTTACAGATTTATCAGGCACTCCTATACACATTAAGATTGAGCTTACAGAATAGAAAAATGTTTATTTAGTTTTGTAAGAGTCGCTTTTGGAAAAATTCTTCTAATGAAGAAAACAACGCTCTCTTTTTTATCTCGGCGTTACAAATTTTGTCTCTTGTGAAGTCTAAAATAAACTTTAAATTAAACACGCCTACTTGAAAATTGCATCGCATATATAGGACGGATTTCTAAAATTAAAAAAAAAAAAAGAAGCTATTTGTATTCGTAAATTGAATAGGAGTAATTGTTCTTCCATCCCATTTTCTGCGTAAAAAAAGGAAGAAAGCGCTCTTTTCAACTATTCGATTTTAAAGCCAGGAAAATTTTTCTCGACCTCTCCACTTGTTTATATTATTATTTGCACTTGCCAAATCAACCTGATCGTTCGATCATACCCTCTAGATGAGATAATAAAGTAAACCTCTCTTTTTAAATCGTATATAGATAGGTTCTTGTTAAGATCTAATAATTTTTTATTATTATCCCTTATAAGAATATTATGGATAAATTATACAGAAAAATGTTATGTCGAGTTTGTGCAGAATTAATACTGATTTTTTACAAGTTCTACAGAAAAAAAACCGCACAAAAATTTTCAGTGGATTTTCCCCAGAATTTCTCCAGGATTTATAATAAAAATTTGTCAAAAAAAAACCTCCGGAAAATTTGAGCGTGCATTGCAAAATTTGCTTTACCTTTCGGCAGAATAAAAATTCTTCTTTTACTCTCTCTTCTCTTTCTTCCCTTTCTCTCTCTAAAATATTGTTTCTAAAGAAGTAAGACGAGGATGACTCCGAGGCAACGTCTCACTAATGCACCGCGTTGCAGTGGCGCAGCCGTAATTGGATGTGTCCAACTGAAGATAATGAAGAAAAACGCGCCTATTCTCACGAGTCTAGAATTCTAATTTAAATGCGATTTGCATTCTCTCGCAGCCGCTCGTTACACCTTTCTCAGTGTGCGCCGCGCCACGAGAACAAAGTATTCTGTCTTACCTTGACAAATCTTATTGTTAGTATAAACTGCGAAGAAAATTGTTTGTCTTACCATTTCAACGGTCGCGCCGCTTTCTGCATTAATTTCTACGATAATTAAGATTTCTATACGATAATTAAAACGGGGGGTTAGTCGAAATAGGAAGTTAAATTACTCGATTCTAATTAAGTGGAAAGATCGCATTCTGAAAATGTTATCTGAACGTAGGATAGGATCCTTTGAATAGTTGAACGGATTTGCAGATGAGCTGGCCCAAGAAACGAAAGAGGAATTTTACTGAATATCAGTAATGCGGGGGTGCTGAATAAGTCCACAAAGAATTTATTAAGTACAAAAGAATGTTTGTTCGCCGTCGGCGTTTTTTAAGCACCTAATCAAAAGATTCTTCGAAAACTATTCGTGGCGAAAGAAGCCGAGTAATTACTTCTCTATTGAAACGTATCAACGTCAATAATTTCCGCGAAAGTCTTAGGGATTGTAAATTGAAGGGTATTGCCTTTAATAATACATTTTAAGAGTCGCCACTCAACGCTAATGATTTTTTTTTTAATTTAAAAGAAGGGCTAAGCTTCGTGCTTACGAAATACGCTTGCGATATTAAAAGAAGAAAGTGAAGATTCTTATTAAATTTGACACGCTTAACCAAATTATATTTAATAAATTAATGCAAATCTTTTTTCCTTTTTTAAACGTATCAGTTAATTAAAACGATATTTAAACAAAAAAGATTTACTATATTAAATCGTTGAAAATATGTAGTACATATTCCAAACAGATTTAGAATTACGTAGCTTCAATTAAACCGAGGTCCTCCTAAAATAAACACCAAATATAATTTTGCCATTATTACATCAGAATTATGCTAACTAATACACTTTGCAGTTCCCCCGAGCGCGATTTAATCACCCTGCGATTCCAATGGGCAACTCTAATGAACCGATAAGCCTTCCACTCTATCACGGCGCGTTGCAAAGAAAAAGCAACATCCAAAAGAAAATGACGTAGCGAACATCGATCCGCTTGTCCGTATATAAAAATGATTTGAAATTTGGAGTCGAAAAGTCGCTGACGACAGAGTACCGGCAGAGCGACCCGCACCCTCCGCCGCTTCGTAAGTATAAAATAATCAGACAACGTCCCTTTGTGCTCGCGTTGGACGCCCGACCTCGACGTTCCGGTCAGGCCGAAAGGACCTCTCCAAAATAAGGGTCCCTCTGATTAAAGCATCAATATCTAACTCCGCCTGACGGACGGACGCTGTTCGTCTCCCCCCGTCGGTTGCGATCGATTTGCTTATACGTACTTCGGAGACTGCAATATTCATTGCTGACGGTCCGTTATTCGCGATTTTTTATTGCTCGCGCGTGACGTGCCACGGCGCCGAATTAGACTCGTGCCGAGCGGGGATCTGGCCGTTTGAAAATTTAAGCGTTGAGGATAGTGGGACGCCTTATTCGCGATATAATATGCGCGATGGAAATTAAAATATAGGATAATCAGACTTTTATCTGAGTCTCGGAATGCTTGGGAGATAAGAAATTATTAATAATTAAGTATAGTTAGGAAGATTAGATATACTATTTATTTCAAATTCTTTGAATTTTTATTAAGTTTTATTTCTCCCTAAACTTTGAAACGATTACATTGTGTTTTTGATTTAGTTAGCGATTGCACTTATCACTGGAAAACACAATTAATTATCGCTATTTTCACAGTGATTATAGTTTGGTTTGAAAAAAAAAGAAAGTGTACTTGAAATCATCGTTAACTTTCTTACAGTGTTTGTTTATTCACTAAAATTACATCAGTGTTTTTCTAGTGACATATTGACTACTTTTTTGCAGTCAATATTTCACTACTTATCGTAATGAATGTTGACTATTAAACAGTGAAATACTTTTAATTTTTTAAAAACACATTTATATACACAGATTTTCAATGATTTTTCACTATTTTAAATTCAGTGAGTATACTTTCATTAATATAAAAGTATTGTTTTTATTTTTTACGGACTGCAATGATAACGTCCAAATTCGTAATAAACGCGTGCCAAAAGTGCACGATAAGATAAATCAATTAGCCGATAAATAATATAAATCACGAAACAAATAAAAGGAATTTACTTAGAAACAGCGAATTTTTTCTATTCGAGGTAAATAAAAAAAACATCCTGCTCTGACGACGGAAGTAAAAAGATTGCCATTATTAATAATGCCCTGATCTCTCTTTCCTTAACCCGAGTCGCGACAACACACGGAATATTATCGCGACATTAGTATATAAAAATATAGTTACTCGCCATATCGCCGATCGTAGAAAATATTGAACTTCTCTTACAGTATTACTCAGACTAACGCAAAAAAAAAAATTATACCCGCAGAATGTTATCGATAGGTAATCATTTCAAATCTAATTGAAGTCACGTCGTCGCGGCCGCCAAGTAGCTAATGTCCTTATAACTTAATGCTATTTTTGATTTAACTAATGCGCGCAAATTATTATCGTGGCGCCGTCAACCTCCGGCGTCAGACTCGACAGATTAATGAATGTACTTAGTACTCGCTCACTTTGATGTTGCTATCTATACATTACACCTGATCGGGCTTTAGGTAAAGAAAAAATTCATAGCAGCCGTACAATTATTACAAATTTAATTTACTTGAAAAAGATTAATTTACGATTGTTATACTTCACTAATTTGTATTATCTATCTGATTGATCTGAGAGACTTGTTTCATGATTTCAATGTCGGACGACTATACCTAACGACTCTGCGCGTATAAAGTTCAATTGCTTTTGCACAGAAGATAAATTACATAATTTTCAACCGTTGCCCAATAATTTACTTCGAATGTCAACATGAAACTTCGAAACGAATTAACAGGTGCTTAATCTTAGTAAAGTTGGGAATAGCGTACGAAAGATAACGATTTAGATAGACAAATGAAATCTAATACCAAGTTGTGTACACTGATAGTAATAGAAAATCAATCGTTATTTGTTATATATATATATAAAATAGATAAAAGCTTAAGTTAAAATAAAATTAATTATTACGGCAAAATATTAATCTTACTTTTATCTAACACAGGCAGTATATGATTATCGCCTTGATTTTTCTTGAACGTTAGGTGAATATGCAAATTGCATTTGTTTTTTAAGATAAGCGCTGATTATATTTTACAATGCAACGCGATGAATTTGCCAAATTGAGTAATTCCGTATAACTGCTTGGTGATGAAATGTAAGTAAGTAAAAAAAAAATCATATTTGTTTTAACCATTAATTCTTTCGCTACATTAAATTAAACATAAAAGATCAGCATAAAAGGTAATCAGAAAATATACAAAATTTTATAAGAATTCATAAAGTACACTATTCTATTCTATTACATTCTATATATGAAGCAACTTTTTTTTACTTTTATCATTCTATATAAAGGATCGCTTAACATAGAAAATAAAAAGAAGATGTGATAAAATTAAAAAGCGACGTTATAATATACTGGAAAATCATTAATTAAGGTACAGCGGGAGATTAGATTATTCTGATTTTATGTTAACATTTCCGCGATAACATCGCATTTTTTTATTTCATTGACGCGAGGGCTACGCGTAATTTTTGTGCATTATATTTATATTTACTACCACGGGGTATATAACACAGATGGTACTTATTTTTGGTTGTTCACGGTAAATTACTTACAAATTGTTTATTGATATATTAAGAAATTTTTAAATAATGTACGTCAATCGACAGGTGAAATCTTTAACATTTAGAATTCCATGTGCAAACAAATCAGTCTTTTTTTTACATATCGAACGGACTACACTCGAAATCTGAATAACAGCGCACTTTAAATGGATTATCGTTTACGCTATGAATCCTTTTTTCTTTAAAAAAAAAAAGTTAAAGTAGATTTGCAATGGAATTAGCTATCTGCAATTTTGATTTATCCCTCTCCGTTTAAATCATTTAAATACTGCAAGTGTAGAAAAATTTTCTCTCTTGTAGAAATAAAAACCGTAGTCGCGAATATTGAATGAACTCATGAATTTTTAATAGTTGCATTTCATCTTGGTTAAAAATAATCAATAAATATTGCTCTGAAAATGTTTGCGTTCTATACATATTGGCGCAGTTGCGACCGCGAAAGCCATATACATCAAAATCCACCAGCCAAACCAAATGAAGAGCCAATAAAAACACTTAAAAAGCTTCAGATACCGTAATTATACCTACTGCTTGCGTAAAGTTGTTCAAATATTTTCACTCGAAACAGGAGCGGCAAACAACGAAATTATTTATTTAAGAAATTAAAGAAAAAAAAAGGCTTGAAAACCACTCACCATGTCGACGCGAATAAAATTCGCAAATCCGCGATAAACTCTTAACAGCCGTGATCTCTCGCGGACTCTAAAAAGTCATGTGACAAAGTTCCATCCCAGAGGCAAAAATTCAGTAAACACGGAAAGGCCTCGGAGGAGCGACACTCAATTTATTTAGTTTGTCCAGTCGTTTCGCGCGCGACCGGCATAAACTTTGTTTTTTGCCTTTTCTCTGCGAGTTTTTTTTTCTTATTTCTTTTTCTTCATTCGCTACCGGTCCGGCGGTGCCTGGGGCTGTGCGCGTCGCCGGGGCCGCGCTTCCTCCGCATCTCCGGCGGACAGTGCGTGGCCCACTCTGGGCCGCGCTCCTCGTTCAGGAGGTTCAACTGACGGGGACGTTGCGGAAGTCGAGGCGCGACAGCGAGGCGACCGGCGCCGGACGTAGTTTCGGCGCGACTGCGAGCCGCGACCCGGAGGCGGCCCGGCGAAAGCCGCGCGCCGGCCAGCCTTACGCATGTGCGCGCCGCCTACACAACCCTGCGGCCAACTTGTTGCTTCGTCTGCCGAGGCGCCTGATCCGCAGCCCTCCCCCGGATCCCCCTCCGCGAGTCGAGGGGATCCAGTGGATGAGGTCGGAAAGGGAGGCGAGTGCATTTTCTTCTCGCGGATCCTGCGCTGCACGGAGAAAAATCGCCTCTCTACTGAAAATTGCATTAAGGGGGTCAGCCTACCTTAAAACTTGTAAAAAAAAACATAAATAATTAATGATGAATGGTTTTTATTAGAGTTAATATTAATTGGGGAAAATTTTTTTTCCGTAATATGTTTATTGGAGAACACTTTTTAACTATTCGGAAGTCTGAACTCACCTTATATGAACACAGCTGTTGTACACTACGAGTACAGTGTTTTTTTTATAGTTTTTCTCACTTGCCACGGGATTGTTCAGCCAATTCTTAACGGATTTTCTTGAAACTTTTAGAGATTATTTATTTTTATATAATTTATGGAAGCTTGGAGCTAGAATTTTGAAAAATTGATTCTGATCCTTCCTAGCATCTTTAAAGTAGTATAGTCTACATCACGTTTGCCACTTTTCCACTTTATAAGACTGATTGTTTAATTAGGTGCAGTTGTTTTAGAAAATGATGCACGCTGCTTTTTTTTCAATTATCGAGAGAAGGGAAAAGAAAATTTAACGATTACCTATTTTGCGTGTTTGTTTAAATTTTTGATAAACTGTTATTTAGTAACGGAGGAAAATGTTGGATTAATAATTACTACAAGTTACAGTAGGGAAAAAATTGAAAAATAATTTGTCGAGTTTGTCTTTGCTTTAATAAAGAATGTAATGATTTTTAATTAAATTTAAATTTCTTTTAATGATTCGATGGCTCGTTTCTGTTACGTACTTTATCGAATTATAAATTTTATTCTTTATAAAAAAACATATCGCACAGGATCTGCAGGGTTCTTCGATTATCGAAGAAACAAATAAATGAGTAGTTATTGTTATTCTTCTATATGAGTCAAATTTTTATCGCTTATTCAGGGGGGATATCTGCTTATTCAGAAGTGAAAAATATCAATGAAATCACCGATACAGATAAATCTGTATCATACGACTGATCATACATAATTATTTGTTAGATATTATATAATATTTATAAAATATCTCAAATTTGATCTTATTCTATCTTATTTTACGAATATATTATTTGCTACGAAATTGTGAAATCAAAGTGTCTTATTGCAAATAGTATTTGTTTTAAACAATCAATTTTGTAATAATTATTTTAACAAAATAGGAAGTATCCTAACGATAAGTATATCAGCTAGTTTGGGAAATACTAAGTATCTAGGAGAAACCCGGACTATTCCACTTTATCCCTTTATCTACTGAAGCAAAGTGGAATATTTCGATTTATCTTAAATTTTAATTATTCAAAAGAATAAATTTCATTTTTACTTTATACTCCACCCAAATTTGATTATTTAAGACTCTAATTAATAAAAATACAAAATAAACTTTTTTTATTGCAAATTTAAATACAAATAATCGAAAAAAAACTTACTAAAATTTTGTCGAAAGAATCGAGTGGTTACTCGGTAGCGAAAATATAAACAAAATTCTGCATATGAATTGCTATGTATTAATTCATCGCAGTTAATTATTAATTTCCAGATAACGGTACAAAAGAGATTGATTGCAGTGACTAACTATTGCATCTATTATTGTACTTTAATCAGCTTACATAAAGTTTTCGTAATTTCGCTGCTAATAGATTGTTTTAAATAATCGGAGTAAATTAAATTCCGTAATTTAAGAATATTTTAAGATCATTTACAGTAGTTATAATTAAATTTTATCAATCTGCCCGATTTATTTTGTTTTTTTATTAAATTTTATGTTAATAATGTCTATTTATTAATTTTTGTAAGTACTTTTAGTCCGTTTAATAAATAAATAAATAAAAATAAATCTAAATACATTTATATAATTACATAAAAGAAATAATAGAATCTCCAATTTTTTTATTTTTAATTATCAAATTTAAACAAATTTCAACAAATGTTTTATCTTATTCACAGTAAACTAAAAAAAAGTTAAAAAATAACAACTGGTATATATTATTTTACGTTTTTATTTCCTCATTACTGCTATCATTTTTTCCATGTACTTTTTTGATATTCTTTTCTAATTCTTTTCTTTCAGCTTCCAATTCTAAGTAAGTTCTTAAAGTATGATCTAACTTTCTTTTATTACCTGCTTCAATTTCTATGTAATGTTTTATTAAAGTTATATTATCAATATCTTTCTTCTCTTTGTCACTGGGATTCAATTTGTAGTACAATTTGATAGCCAATGCAGCATCTTCAATTCTTTCTGTTGTAATATTTTCCAGAAGTAAATTATCAATTTTCTTATGCCAGGCCAAGTAAAAAACCATAGGGCCAAAATGCCTTGTGGATCTCAGTTTATCATGGTGCATTAGTTCATCTACTCTCTCATACACAGTTTTAGTTACTTTATGATACATCGAATCATCTGGATCAAATTGTACACAAGCTCGATCCAGCACAAATTCATAATCTTCTCTAGCTAACACAGCCTAAAATAATAAGGTAAGATAAATGTTTAATTTATAAACTGTAAATAATATTGATTTCAGATATTTGTACCTCCAAATGTTCGCCTTTAAACATTTTAGGCATTTCCATCTCTCTTCCTGGCAATGGGAAATAAATTTGATTCATACGATCTCTTTCTTCATTTGTAGCATGCCTTAAAGTACCATCGGGTTCTCTGACTACAATAACTCTTTCTCTATTGCTCACTCCAAATGTGATATCTGTGAATACATAGTTAGCAGTATTATATCCTTGCAATGCTGGATCCTTTGCCAATACTCGACAGTTCTCTACTCTGGCTTGAACTACTGGTGGCATTTGTAAGAGCTGCTTCATTTGAAAATTTACTTTTTTCATTGCCTTCTCTAACTGTTCATTCGTCATGAATTGGTACTTTGGCGGTCGAAGCCTTTCACCATCCAACCGCCTTCTGAAAACTTTTTCAGGTTCCGGCCTTGTTACCACTTTAAGAATGTTTTGAATTTCCTGACTGAAAAAGTATGGAGCTGGATCTCGTTCATAACTGGATTCTGAAAAATAAAGATAAGAAATATAGTGGAAACTCCTTCATTGTCGAGTACAAAAATTTATAATATTTATCGACAATTATTTCAAATCTAACCTAAAAATCCGAGTAACTAAATTACTTACCTGCGTTAGCAGTCGTCGAATTTTTCGCTGAAATTTGTGTAATTACTCGACAAGGCGTGAGCCGCAGGGCGAGATTGAGGCTACGAGAAAACATGACGTACTTTAAAAATAAATAATCAACGAAAAATAAACCTCAGTACTCGCCGCACTCACAGTACGCATAACGTAAAAAGCACTCACGAAGTCACGATATTGTGAGTATAATGTGAAACTTGAACATATAGGTACATATGTACGTGGGGTGGGAGTTCACGTAGCAGTAACAACGAATATAGACGCTTATAGAAGCGTACCCGTAGGCGTACGACTGTGTTGAAAAACGGGGATCAACATCAAGTGCTGGGTAACAGGCAGTGGTGGGTAGCGTATTTTACACGGTGTCATGAATAGGTTTACGACGCGTCGTAAATGTATGTATGTATTGTAATTTT
>JAWWEN010025141.1:0-17348 GCA_035582955.1 Sycophila texana | reverse complement strand
ATATACTGTGCATATATATATATATATATATATATATACTTTTTTTTCTTCGGACGTCCCGCTCTTTTCTCTTCCCTCCCCCCCGACGCACCGATTGTCACGAGCAACTTTTAATCACACGGCAAGGACGCGCGTCTGCTCGCTTTTAGCTCGGACGAGCGGACGGTGCGCCCTGAGAGCCGCCGCTGTAAATTATATGGCAAGGGGTATATCGCCGTAGCTTTTTTTTTGATTCTTTTTGCACTATTTTTTTCATTGCGAGGATCAACCGCTTTCTCGACCGTTTTTTTTTATAGATAAGATCTGTGTATTTTCAGAAGGTGAAGGACAATAATTGCGCTTTAATTTAGACGTGCGAATAAAGAGACTCGGTGGAAAGTTAACAATTTATTTAACGGTGGAAGAACTAATTAAATGCGATAATAATTCGCGGCCATTTTAATTTCATTCGCAAAAGGGTACGTGAAATTTTTATCTTTCCACTCAACGCAAGCTGCCAGCGTAAAAAATGCCGAGGGAAATCCATTCAGTGTGTTCCGTTTCGACTGCGTATAACGTGGAGCTAGGGGGTTTAATCTCGGGTTAGGCCAAAGATCAAAATGAAAACGTGAATTTTTCAGCCGACGTTGAATAAATCCTCGAGAAAAATGCGCGTGTGGGTTCTTTTAACTCTTTATTTTTGAAGGCCATAAGTCTTTTCGCGATCAAATGAATAAACAAAAGAGCACCTCACCACCTGTTCGCTTGACTCGCTATATAAGTAAATATAGCCGTTCTTCTTAATCAGATTCTTTTTTTTCTTAATGTAAATAAAAATTTTTAGATATATCGAGGAATCACATTATGTTTTTTCTGAAAACCAAAATTTCAGTAATCTACACGTTATGTGTTTCCTTAATAAAAATTTTTTAGATATTCCATGAGAAAATCATATTGTCTTATTTCTTAGTACGAAAATGTTAAATATTTAGGGTAACGGAAGAATATGTTTTTTAAAATTCAGGTCGGAGAAAAAGTGAAAGCAGGGTCGTTTACCGAGTACTAAGAGTACAAGGGGAAGTCGCCATTGGGCATATGCTCAAAGCGACTATGTCGAAACTTGTGTGTAAAGTTGTCAGTATGCAATTTCATCGATTACAATGCATCGACCACGACAGCTGCAGCAACAGCAGTAGCCACTTTTAAAACTCACGAATAATTTATTTATATATAATATGAACATACACTGTTCGATTTTTACACACAGTCCTGCACATGCCGCGCAACCCGCAAATGACGAGAAATGAGCATTTGCACGCAAATATACCTCGCTCTTTTTATTTAATGTTTTCGACGCGTAAAATTTTTATTCCCGTCGAATGTCACTGCAATGTCTTTTTATGGGGCGATACATTGTGGCGTTACGAATTTCGAGTAAAAAATTATCTACCGAATGAAACATTATCACATTAAATTACTAAAATGCAAGAAAAACTTGCTATATATAATACCGTAAATAATAAAACAAACCGACTGAAGCAATAAAATGAATCTCGAATTGCGTAAACCGAATTACAAATCACTGCGAGTAGCTAACGGTGTCGAGAATCGCTTCATTAGAACCATTATACACAATCGTAGCTGCAAATAAAAAAAAAAAAAAAAACGGCCAGTTAGCCGCGCGTTCAGCGCGCAGCGGCACCTCCGCGCGCAACTCGCGGAGACTCTCTTCTCCCGCTCTACAAAAAAATAAAGAGAGCATACGATTAACGCGGAGCGCGCGAGAGCCGGGCATTACACCGTTACGCGCGCAAACTTGTCCCGGAGAAAAACGCGCACGAGAGCGTCCCCCCCGAATTACCCGTTTCCCCTGTTTTTTTTTCGTCTAATACCCACGCGGGCATCAGCGAAGCAGCGGGAGTAGGGGCGCAGTGGAAGATAATGATAAACTGGAGCGAGGCTTGAAAAAAAAAATTTGAAGCAAAAAAATAAAAATGGACGAAGTGGCGACTGCATGTTGCGCGTTTTATCCTCCCGCGACCGGTGGCCGAGGGTTAGGCACTGCTAAGTGGAGAAGAAAAGTAGCGTCAGCTTATCATTATTATTCGACAGCGGGGCCGAACTCATGAGAAAATACGTGAGTCTCGAGCGACGCGCATTCCGCGGAATATCTGCTGCGGGGCATTGTTTTCTCGCGCGCGGCCCCAATCGGCCGCCGCCGAGGAGGAGGGGGGGGGGGCAGGTGTCGAAGATAATACGAGCTCGGGTTTTAAAGGCGGAGGAACTGTACACGCCGGCAGAGAGAAAGAGAGAGAGGGACGTCGTGAGAGATGCTGCGCCGCAAGTTCTTATTACTCCGGTCTATTCATTCCTGGAGCAATGGCTTTCCTCGCGATAATGAAACGCTCGTCCGGATACTCCGAGGATGAAGACCAGTTCTTTTTTAAGATTTGGAATTTCTCGCGCTCGGCGCTGATTCGCGCGCGGCCCGCAGCTTCCTGGGAGACTTCGCCCCGGAATGAGCTTTTTCTCACCGCCCGGTATACTCAACGCGCAGCGCCGCTGAAAACTCCCGAGTTATGTTTTAATGATACGTTACTTTCGCGAATGGCCTATCTAATATTATAATTTACGCGGGGATAAAAGTGGCGATAAAAGTGCGAGGCGCCCGGGCCGCGCGCGTCTTATTAGAGCATTAAAATGGTAATTTGCCGCGGGAGAAAGTGAATGCACTTGCGCGCACTACTTTTATGTATACATATTGTCGCATTGATATGCAAATGGTTTGCAGTTTTTGTTCGCGCGAGAAACGCACCCAGCCCGATATTTCCCGACGCGTAAAAGAAAAATAAAAAAAAAAAAAAAAAAAAAGAAGAAGGAGAGAAGGAATTTGTTGAAGTATGCAGACACGTACTGTAAGTCGGTGTTTAAATCTACGATATAAAAAGGTAAGAACCTTTCGTCATAGCAGAAAAATTCCTGCTCCGGCAGTGTGAAACACGAGGGCGAAAGTGGATAAAAATACTCCGTAAAACCCATCGGTGCGAAATGTCATGAAAAGAAAATCCACGGGAGACCAAGCGGGAGGTGTGCTTCCCGCGGAAAAGCCGTATAAAAAGGAGAAGCACGCGCGAGAATGTCGATGCGTTTTGTTCCGGCGGCGCGTGAATATCGAGCAGCCCACGGATATAAGCATTTTAAATTCGGCCCGCGGAGACGCACGAGGCCTTAGCGGAGGGGAAGGAGGGGAGGGGGGAATAGGTTCGAGCGAACGAAACAGCTGCGAGAGCTGCCGGGGCTCATTATGCGCGCACGTGCATTTAGATTACGGGCGCGCGACTCCCCAGAGACGAGATTACGCTGCCTCCTCCACCCTTTCTCTCGGTGTCTCTCTTAGTCGGACGCGCCCGGCTGCTAATCGAAAATTTCTCGAAGAATACATTACACCCGCAGGAGGAGACACAATTTCGGGCCCGATCGAGCCCCGGTGCAGATGGTCCCGCCGCCGCCGCCTCCACGGGGCTCCGGATGCATAATGAGCGGTGAATATTAATTTCACGGGGCGGACCGAGGCACCTAATGCCTGCATGGGACTCGTAAATATACGCCGCGGCTCCGTGTATTATTGGCAAAACGCTCGGCTCGTTTTCAGCGACGCCGCTATCGCCCGGCCGCTCTGCGGTGGATCTGCATAGAATTAGCCTCGCCGTTTCTTTAGCGACATTTCAGATCGGAGCGCCGATAAATGGGTAATCTTTGTTGCGGTGGAAAAAAATGTCTCGCTCTGATTTATTGACGGATGAATTTTTTGTATTGTGAATCATATACTTTTTGACTCTACGTGTGCATTCGGTCGTAAATTAATTTAAAAATGAATTATAAATTATTCTAGCTGTTATTAATTAATCTTTTGTACTATAAATTTAACGTGATTTGTATTGTTGCAATTTTAAAACTGTCTCATGTATGTATACAGTATCAGTACAGTACAGATTATTGTAAATATTTACAAATAATACTATATAAATACACGAGACAGTTTTAAAATTGCAACAATAGAAATCACGTTAAATTCTATTCTATTCTAATTAATAAATCTATTTGGATTTAATTGAAATTCAATCAATTGGTATCTAATTGTATTAGAACTAAACATGTCACTTTAAAGTTCTATCTTTAATGCAGAGACACCGGATTTATTTAGAACATATGGTCCGTAGGGTAGATAATAAGCGGTGAATGCTAATGCGTAGGACCCTAATGCCTATTTGTGCTCCATAAATTTTATGCGGGGAGAATTGTCAAAACGCTCTTCTTTAAGAAGCTTTAATTTACATACAATAACACTTCATAATATATAATTGCCCAGACAATGAAATCTACAGATACGCGTCCATACAAATTGCATTTATCTTATTTTTTTTTTTAATCAAAGCTTATTGAATATCTCAAAGTAAATATCGTGAATAATTTCAAATTGATAAAAAAAAGCGAGCGATTGAAATTATTGTTTATAAATTCATGACCAAACGCGAATAAAGCATTAAAAAGAAAAATGAGAAAATTTAACACACTCAAGTATCGAATAAATTAAAGTGATATTTGAACTGTTGCTTACAAAGTCGTGACAAGAAGAGAATAACATTAAAATAAAAAAAATAAAAAATTATGATAAGTTAATACTCCAAGAGCCGAATGAAATAAAGCAATAAAAGATTCGAGGAGCGAATGGGGCAATAATATCGCTACCTAGAAAGCCCGCTCGAAATCCTTTATTAAAGCCTGAAATGATTATCCAATTTTTACGACTCCCCCGAGGACATTCGCGGACTCGCGGCGCACGTAAGAAACTCGGTCGTGCAAAGTCGTTTGCACTGCACTCCTTTTCATGTGTATCCAGGCTCCTAAAGAGCTCGATATGTGGTTAGAAGTTGCCGGCAGAGAAACTTCGAAGGGCCCGTGCAGTGCCGAGCAAATATTTGCGCGCGACAATCGAAAATCTTTAGCTTGTCGCATGGACGAGCGGCTCTCCTGACTGCGTGTTTCATGCCACGGCAGACCCGGAGGACATTTTCAATCCCGCGAGAGTGAGGAGCACCGGGAAAATTCGTCGAAGAATGGCAAACCTGAAAGGCTGCGGGGGAGAGTCTTGCGCGGAACGTGCGGTGCACTCGCGTTTTATCGTACAGAATTGGATATTAGTTCGCGTTTTAATTTCTACATAGAATATCGTGAAAGTAACAGGAGCAATAGCGGAGCTTTGTGTATATACCATTGCGTGATTTATAAATTCTTGAGTAAATTACAAATTGTAATGAATGAATTTTAATTGAATCGACGTGCTTCGGAATGGAGTAGGTCGTTAGAACGTCATGAATAATGAGTTATCGCAGCTAATAACAATTGACATACCTTGCATAATAAACGTAATAAGCAAGACAAATTCATTTATAAATATAATGAATAAATGAATTTTTATCTATAATTCACATGCGATCAATTTACTTACTTGCGTTTTGTTTTCGGCATCAAGCGAGCGATAAGTCCTTAATTAAGTCTACAGGCATCAGAATAATCCACGATGGTTCATCCAGTTCAAATCTCTACTAATTGCACGCAGAATGTCCTGAAAAGAGATAAAGCTCATAAAATTCCAGAAAAACTCAATTTGTCGGAACATCGATAAAGCCAATAAAAATTTGTTCACCGACTCGAACAAGCGGTTGTTGTTCTTTCATTTTTTTTTTTTTTTTAGTCGGTTAAAAAATAACAATGCGAACGATTATCCGTGCTTTCGCCGACAAAGCGCCGCCGCTGCTGCAGCTCTCTGCCTCGAAAAGGGAAACAGGAACACTTAACCGCTCGGCATTTTGCGCCGGCGCTCGGGCGTTTTTTTCGCATTCATTTTCGCCTCGTAATATTCCAGCGAAAATATTTCAGGAATTAAGTACTCCCGCTAGTTAAGCCCCGGCCGGCGAGCGCGCATGCGTGTGTTATTATGCGCGGCGGCTCCCTCCGTATGGCCTCTCTCTTTTTTTTTTCTTTTTTTCCTCTCTCTCTCTCTATCTCTCTCTCTCTCTCTGTCTCGCTCTCTTCCTCCACACGCGGAATAGAATATTATCCGCGGGCGCGCGTTCGCCAACCTGTCGGGAGACTAATGACTCGGCTCGTTTCCGTCGTAAAAGCCAGGCCCGTAGTTTCCGAGGGACTCGCGCGCTTATATACCCCTACGTATAAGAAACTGTGGCGTGCGCGAAGCGTAAAATTCACGCCGGGACAGGCCGTCGGGGCCGTCGCCACGGTCGGCCGGGAAATTTGCGCCGTAACGCGCGCAAATTTATGCGGAGCCAATGCCGCTCGCGAGCGGAATCGGCGCGAGCAACACGTGCTCCCGAGAAAGTGAAAATCAATGGGTTCTTCGAGTTTCGCTTCGCTTTTTTTTTTACCCCGAAGAAAAGAAAAACTTTTTGAATATCTGAATAATGGAAGTTTATCGACGTATAACTTTGAAACTGTTATGCCTGACGTCGGTGCTGTTACGCTAAACGCGCGGCATTCTTCTTTAGGCGAGATGTAGATGTAAGGGTGCGCGAGTTAAATAATAAATTGTTTGGTTTTAATTTTCAATTGCCGTCGCTTGCTTTCGAAATTCTTGCGGGGTAAAGTCATTGGTGTGGTTATGATCTACATTTGCGAGATGCCGTTTATATTAAAGTGCGTTGATTTCTAAACAACTTGAAGACCTTGAAAGTCGTATATTTAATCTGCATTGTCTTCATACGATTTTATGGAGAACTGACATACGGCGAAATAAGAAAGCGTATATTATATATACAAAGAAACTGAGGCACGTAGCTAAAAATCGAAATTTGCGCTTTTTAATTTTGCCCTGACACTGGTATTTTTTTATACAGTATCGAATTAAAGTAGTCGTAAATAACTAATTTGTTATTTTATTTTATTTTATTTTCTTTTATAAATTTACGAATTTGCATCCATTATGCTACAGTTTCTAACTAGAATTTAAAAGAATTAATAGCTGAATCATACAAAGATATTAATAAAACGCTTTTATGCTAAAATTCTGGACGAATTAAAAAAAAAAACGTGTTAAAAAAAGGATGGCACTGATTCCGTTGGCCGATGATTTAGAGAGACAAGATGAAGTACGACTCATTCTCTCAATGTGCCAGGTTTACTTTCCTCCACATTGTATTCCCAACGGAGATAATGGAGCTGATTATATGATAATGGCGTGATTATTGAATTCAAATGTCGATCAGAGTTAAAAGATTTAATCCATTTTAAAAATAATAAAAATTTCTAACTCCCCGGGAACGGTATACCGATATTTTTAGTAATTTCTCTTCAACTTCAAGATCCTTTCACTCAATGTCAAGGCGACCGGTACTGGATCTCCGTAAAAAAAAAAAAATGAAAAAACGAGCCGCGGCCTTTCCTTCACTCTGCCTTCTTACATCACGAGCTCTCAAAAAACAAGAAAACGCGAGAGCGACGCCGCCAGGGGGAGGGAATTAATTCCATTGTCGGCCGAGAATGAGACATCGATTGATCTAATTACGCTCGGCGATCTCGCGGATAGTTGGGCCGGCTCTCGGCGTTGCTCGCATGCAAATCCCGGCGCGCGGCGCGTATAGATTTGTAGCGGCTTTAATGGTCGTCGATCGATCTTCATCGAAGTCGAGATGAGCAGAGAGATATGCAATCACTTTGGAACACGGCGAGAGATCGCCGAGGCAATCCATCAAGCCGCGGCCCGTGGACCCACGAGTGCGCTCGCGCGGCCACGGCCGTGGGAGGAGGAGGAGGAGGAGGCGGTGGACGTGCGCGGATATCTTCAACTACTCCTTTTGCCTCCTCCCCTCCCCGGCGGCCTTTGATCAGCGGAGACTCGATGCGCCCCGCGAGCTGAAAGAGAGAGTGCGGCACGAAAATATAAGGCGAAGACTCGGGACTTTCGTCAGGCTTGTTTTTCCCTTCGGCCTTTCACGGACGCTTTTATATGTGCCTGGCTGGCAGCCTTCTTTTTTTCCTTCTTCGTCTTATTCGCGTTGCAGGATGTATAAGGGGTCCGCGTGGCAGCGGATAATCGGAGCAGTGAAAATATATTCAAATGATTTTCGCCGAACTAGGTGTACGCTGATAGGTGTCAAGTTGAGTTTAAAAGGGACTTGTGAAATGCGTCGATTTAAAAAGGTGTGAGCGTAACGATCTTGGCTGTAGATTATTTCTTTTCGTAAGTGTCTAATTGATTGCTCTTGTTAATGGGTACGAGTGTGGATTGCGCTAAATTTCTATAAACAACTTTTTGTTAGCGAGTGAAATTGTATACGTTTATGGATAATGCAAAATGATATACGCTGTGAGGTATCGGAATAGAATTATATAATTAATGTTTAAGCAGTTGAATAGACTATCGCGTTAATTCACGAAACAATTAAAATTTGAACAAGACTTAACGAATTACTCAAATGCAAACTGCAAAGTTTAATTCTAGGAATCATAGATTATCGATGACCGCGCACATTTTGCATGAACATTCATAAAGCGCATTTTGCTCGCGTAATGGAGTAGACTCTGGAGTCTATACATCATTCTAATCGATGATACTAGTTTATATTACTGACTCACGTTTCGGAACCCAATATTATTCTGCTTTTCAATTAAATTATTCATGTTCTTGCTTGTATTTAATAATTTCTACACGCGAGGCTATGTCCACCCGCGACTTTCTTAATACGTCACATTCTATCTACAAATTATTTCAATTTATGCATTAAAACAGTTTAATCAATCAAAATACCGAAATACATCTTTCCCACGACTCTCTACGCGTATATCATTCGGCATCCAAGTTGTACACTTATATTTATACAAGTACGAATATAATGTATAATTAAAGTACACGAATAAATGTATCACACATCGATGATCAAGGAAAATAAACACATGCTCTATTCTACTCCACATATCGTCACCTCTATAACGAAAAAATAGCACATTTGACAAAACGCATAATTTATTTTACCATTTTTAGAGCTCTAAAGTAAAATATATTTTTCCAAAATCTGATAAACTTAGTAAACCATACGAACGATACCACAATTTTATCAGCTTCTGGAAGAGTTTACTCAAGTGCTTTAAAAATGGCAAATTAAAATAGGCCTTTTTTGAAATATGTGCTTTTCTTCGTTACACTGAGAGAAATGTTTTAGTAAAAATTACAAATCATCTAGTAAAAATTACTAAAGTTATCACAGACTAACAATTAAAAAAAATACTGAAGTTTTCAGTAAAATTTGCCATAAATATACAGTAAAACTTGCAGTACTCTCTGACAAAATTTACTACATCTTTAGCAAATTTTGCTGAAAAAATTCGTAATTTCTCTCGAAATTTCAGTCTGCGATTGCTTTCGCAAACAGTTCAGTAATTTTTACTAAACGACTTGTAATTTTTACTAAAACCTTTCTCTCAGTGTAGAGTTGACGATGTATGCAAATACTTCCCCGGCATTGTTAACAAACATCACGAAAAAAAATAGAACTTGTTTATTTGATGATCGAGCAGGTATATCTCCCCACACAGTGTCTCCATCGCCAAGGTATTTCGCCGGCCGTTTCCCGATAACAAAGTGCACCGAGGGGCGAAGCTCGCTCGGACAGTGCGCATTACTCTCCGACCCACAGCAAGAGCGAGAGAGAGAGACAGATAGTGGATAGCGTGGACGAGCGCGATACTCCCCCTCGGATTCGTAGCACGGCCATATATAATAAGACGGGGCCCCCTCGTCCGGCGCAGCCCGCGGACAAATAGGGGCTCGATGCGCTACCCGCCGGTGTATCGATTCCGCGGCAGAGACGCGCTTATAGTCGTCACGAAATGCGAGAATCGCACGCGCGGCGCACGCACTCACGCTCGCGGCGAGGGAGAGAGCGAGAGTTGCATTACCCTCGAATATATATCCTTGTGAGCGGCCTTGCACCGACGGCGACAAAGGCGCAACATCGCCTCCCTCTGCAGGGTAATTTAAGATTTGTTTCGAGTGACAAATCATCCTTTGTGAGGCGCGCGCCAAGGAGGGGAGAGGAGAGCACGCTGCGCGAGCCTTGACGAGCGAGGAACGCAGATATAGGAAATATTTCAATTAGACACGGGAGAATGGCAAACTGATTCGCCGAGCAAGTATACGAGTGAATAATCATGTGGCTTTGCTGGAATATGTGATGGGGGGAGAAACCAGGACGAGCTATTCGGGAAATCTGTTTGTTCTAAAAATATAGTCGGATTATTTTATGGATTGCTTATGCGTGTAAATTTATGTACGTACTTATCATTTTCTCGGAAAATACAAATTTCCGTTCCATTGTAAGAGGGATCTGATTTGATGAAAGAATAAATTTCCGGTTGCGTGGTGCCAAAATTTAAAACGCGTTCATGTCTATTTAATATTTAACGTTGAATAATCAAAGAATTATTTTTTTGTTAAGTTAGATTTTATTGATCAATTAAAAAATAAAGCATCATGAAGTTTTAAAATTTTCTAATTATTCTGATATGTTACATTGAGGTGAGGTGTTGATAGAAAGTGTAAATGCTGTTGTAATTGATATCGTAAGGATAAAAATTTGAGCAAACGAGGCGTGGGGATTTTGCTAATTATTTAAAAAATAGGTGAGGTGGTCTCAGGTGAGATCAGGTAAAACTCGCAGGTGACTTTTATAAATTATGCTACTGTAGTATCTCAGTCACCTGAGATTTTTAAATAGGGTTGATTTCCTGCATAACTAAATTGAATTCTCTCTCTGTTTAATCTTCACATTATGTACTGATTTCCAATATAATTATTTATTTAAGTAAATTTAAGTGTAATATAAAATTTAAAGAATAGATAATTCAGTGGGATAAGTAAAATCTGTACTAAAAGACTGTTCGTTCGGCGCAACCAGATCAGGTCAAGTTCGATGTTAACTGACAGTTACCTGGAAAAGAAGTATCAAGTTTTGTCGCTTTCAATATAAAAAATTGCTACAACGCCTCTTCTATTGACCTGAAAGAGGTTGTCGGAAAACTTTCTCTGCGACCTCCCGATGCTTCTGACCATATGTGCATCTCGGGCGCTTCGGCCTGTCGACGGTAATAAACTAATATTTCAGACGACTGTTACGAGACAATAGTCGGCATTGTAATTTTTTTGTATTTCTCCAAGCTGACTGAGGGAGTTAAAAAATGGGATTTACGACTTAAAGAAAAAAAGAGCTTTCTAAACGGGAATTATAGTATTTCTCGGAATGTATTTTTTACAGCTTAGAATTTTATGCAAAAAAAATTGTACGGATATGGGAAACTATTTTTTAAAATAAACATTCTTTTTTTTACTATGGGAAATTGAATTTGGAATTTACTTACGCATTATTCTCCACTTTAAAAAATTAAATAGGTATTTATAACAACAATGACTTTTTCACAGACGATAAAACGTTTATATTGTTCTCTGTTTTTCTTTCTCGAATAAGCCTGATAAAAAGTCTAAGACTATTTCACAGACTTTTAAAATATGTAGAGAAAAGTTGAGCTGAAATTGTATTACGGCCATTATTCCACTTACTGATAGAATTTGATCCAGATTTTTAAAAAGGTTTGACAAAATGCAGGACTTAATATCGTCATTTTCCAGGAATAAGAGCCTTTAATAAAGAGTACTCATCGCAGAATGATAATGAATTTTGATCTTAATTTCAGTCTCGTAATTCATTCACTTGAAAATTAACATCTTACATACGAGTCCATGGACGTCTAGACTAGTGCCAGACTTCAAGCAGATTAAATTTTACGTATACGATTTTTGTTTCCATTTTACCCGCGCAGCTGCGTTTAAAATCGTAAACTCATCCTAAGAATAAAAAGAGAATTAACCGCCGAAGAAAAAACGACGAAACAACAAGGGAAAATCGTCAGAGGGCTCGTAAATAAGAACATTTACATTCTAATAATTGTAATCAGTGGAAAAAGCCGCTCGATAATTTCCACAGCTGAAAAATTCGCAGAAAACATCATGTAAAGCGCATTCGAAGATTGCCCCGGCAACTCCATTGCCGATAAAGCCCAGCGAGCAGCCTCCAATACGTTCGCTGCCTGCCCCATGTTCTCCGTCCCTCTTTCTTGGCCGCACTCTCTCTCTCTCTCTCGCGCGCGCCTCTAGTTGCTCGCCCTTTCTCCTATCTATATGCGATCGTTTCGCTTTAAGCGCCCCGATCCACTTTGCAAGCACGTTCTTAAGCTCTTCTGAGGCGCGCTAGGCGTACAGAGGTGTACACAGAGCACTCCGGCGCGCGGGGGCGAAAGAGCGCGACTTTGCCTACTTCCTATTTTATTTTATTTTTTTTCCTCCCACTCTACGGGCGCATCGTCGATTGCCTCGTGATACACACAGGCGAGGCGCGTGCGAAAGAGAAACTCGATTTTACCTAACTCTTATCCTTTCTCTCTCTCTCTCTCTCTCTCTCTCTCTCTCTCTCTCTCTTCATCCTGCCGCGATCGCGGTTTAAATGCTCGAGGGGCGGAACGGCGAGGGGGGCAGTGGCGCCCCGAGGAAATGAGTTTCGTTACCTCGACTCTTGTGTAAGTGACGTTTATCGAATGAACTTTTTGCGCGATTCCAGAGGGGAGGGGGAGAAAATCTCTCGGGCGGCGTTAGCTCTTATTTTTGCGATCCCTCTTTATTTTTGGCGCGCGCGCATTCGAGCTGCATATATATACAGCGCGCGCGCGTGCTGGCATCCTTTTCGCTGTGGAGCACACACCGGTGTGTTTATGCGGCGGCGATCGACTTTAAAAACACTTAGAACTTTTAAAGTCGATTTGAGAAGCAGATCTCGCCCATCCGAAACCATGGGAAGTTCGTCTTGCGGAAGGAAGGCTTCGGCTTTTTCCTCCTCCGGCTCCGACTTCGGCAAATACTTATTTATCGTGTACTTGGCTTTGCGAGCTTCTGGTATTATCTAAATCTGTCTTATTTAAACTTTACTTGCGGCAAACTCCAATTTGGATTGAATAGTTAATGTGATACCGAAAATGTTAACGACACGTTTGACTTTATTTCGGAGGCTCTAAAGAGAGTGTATAGGTGCGTAATCATCATCAAGGAAAGTTTCTTTAGGATTATGCCCATCGAAAACTTTTTTACGTGTAACTTTGAATCATTTTATTGGATTAAGTGTAGGTATACGTGTATTAAAATAAATATTTTTTTGAATGACAGTATGACGAAAGAATTTCCTGGAGATGCACTACACTCACCGCCTTGGCATGCTTCTTGCACTTCTCGGCGAATTCTTAGATGCTATTCGATGCTTTTAAACCAGAACATTCAAGTTTAGGTATACTTATCCCGTCGCATAACTATTCGACACTTATCCGAAGTGCATCCCGGAGAGGAACTATAAACGCTTTTTTCGCATTCCCACCAGCTGGGCGGAGAACTTGATTCCTTCATCTGCATGCCCTAAATAACAACGAAAAGGGAATCACGAGTACTTGATACTTACATTAAAATATCATTATGGCGACGTCACACTGCACATTCACTGGATGCAGGTATACTTTTCTACGTTAATTAGCACATCTCAATTGCAAGTGTATCCGTTCATTGCATATTCCTTGGCCTGCTGGTATTGCGAACAGTTTTTGCACTTTTCCACTTTAAAAATATCCCGAGTGCATTCATAAATATTTATGTTATCTTTCTAAATGACAATATTTGTCAAGACTTCGAGAAATCCAGCTGCTTTTTAACAACTTTTTTTCTTTTTATTACTGGAAAAATTATTTTAAAAGGGATGACAAATTTTAATTCTACTTGAAAAAATTCGCGTATAATGTTGATTTATATTTAATAATATTTATTTATTTATTTAAAACATTAGACAGGCCAAAAGCCCATTAAAAAATAATAATAATAGGAAAATGAAAATAAATCTAATAAAAAGAGCTAAAAATATAGTAGTAAGGGAGTGCAATACATTTTCAAACTAATCTAATGATAAGGAACTAAAATTTAGTAATAACGCGCAGTGCATTCTTGAAGTAATACACATTTTTTAACGAAGTCATGTGAAATAACGAGAATTGGTACATACTTTGTAAAGAATTTATTCGCCGTGTAGATCATGCACGTGTCGAGGTCGCATTTGACCGAGGCTCGATAGAACGCGTTTAAAGCCATGAAAATAACAAAAAAAAAAAAAAAAACGAGACAAAAGGCTGCGCGAAAAAAGTAGAAACGAAAAATCTGCCATCGGGACATCAATTGAGCGCGAGAGAAGGCGAGCGAAGGAGACTGATCGATCGGTTGATCGGTCGATCGATCCGTTGATCGATGGCTTTATTTGCGCGATAAACGTGTACATTTAAAGCGAAGCGTATCAGATATGACCGAGAAATCAACGTCTGAAATTCCAAGAAATTTTTTATTTAATTTCCGTAAATTTTGCCCTTAATCCCGCGCGTTCCGCGTTTTTTTAAATTCCGAATGAAATGCAATTCCTATTTCCGTTCCGACCCCGGCCGATAAGAATAATCTTCAATAGCTGCACGCAAATTGCCGCAGAAAATTTTTGATAAGATTTCCCCGGTGCAGAGAGGTGACTCCGAGCGAGGATCTCATCTCTCTCTCTCTCTCTCTCATTCCTGGAATAGAGCAAATATCTGAGAATAGAAAGATCTAGGGGGAGGGCAAAAGGATAAGCGAAGGACAGAGTACGCCTGCAGTGGTAACCGGAGGAAGCGATAGAGAGGGAACGGCTTGCAAGCCGAACCGAGGACAAGGAAGAAAGCAGGGTCCCAATAATTGGCCTTCCTTTCTCTCTCTCTCTCTCTCTCTCTCTCTCTCTCTCTCTCTCTCTCTCTCTCTCTCTCTCTCTCTCTCTCCGCTCTTTATTTCAACCTCTCTCTCCTCCACAAAGCGGGAGCCCTCATTACGCCAACTTGTCACAGATTGCTGATACGTAGATAGTCGCTCACTCGCCACTCACTGCCGGGACGCTGCTATCCACTTTTCTTCTCCCGCTTAGCCTCTCCTTAATCTCACCCCATCTCATTTACGAGGTAGGTGTGCGCTCGGGAGAGGCTACTACAACGCCTTTCCACGACGGACCTTAGCCCGAGTCCATATTGTTTTCCTCGGTGGACCCGCAATGCTCGCTCTTCAAATAAGTTAGTGCTGACTCTCGGTGGAGCAATGCGTTTTTCGCTGATCCGAGGCAAATATTCATCATCGTATATTACAGCTGTGACCCATATTTCAGGGTAGTAAAATCAATATAATACCGCAGGAATGGTGTGCGCGCCGCGCAGATTAAACGCAAATTTCGTTTGCGAATAATGCTCTTTAATTCTTGGAAAATGTTCATTCCACATTTAAATATCGAGCTCGATTGCTCGGTCTTCCAATATTTGTCGGCACTTATCCGCGGCAAAGTCGAAGGGAAAACTTCTCTGATAAACAACTTCCTACCGACCGCAACGAAAATATCGAATTCCTATCGGGTGTACAAAAGGAAGCGTCGGTTTAATCCAGCCAAATCCGCAATTCCCTTCAATTCGCCACCCATCCGCGATCCCGTGCCTCGGCGCGCCGAGTACAAGCGAGAACCAGAGTAATGAAAAGATCTTTTGAAAACGCAGCCCCGCGTATAAAGACAACGTCAAAAAAAGAGTTAGCGACGCAGCGACGATTGCGCTCTACGTAAAGAAAAATATCCCAAAAAAAAAAAAAAAAATCCCTAAATTCCATCACCCGCTTTTCGGAGCTTTAATCAATTCCCCCCGTGGGACATAATGATTAAAAAGTTCCGTGAAATATTTCCTCCTTCAATTGAATAGCGTGGGTGTGTTCTGCGACAAGGAGCAGTCGTTGAATCGACGACGGCACGGCTAGGTATCTCCCACCCTCTCTCTCTCTCTCTCTCTCTCTCCGCCGATTGCTCCGAAGTTCGACAATAGCCTTTCCACGTAGATTTACCAATTACATCTCGATCGAGTTACAGAGGGGCAGGTATTCCCTTTCTCCCGGGGCTCCAGTACCTTTGAGCCCGATCCTCGCTTATCTCGCTCGCGCCTCGGGCGCTCCGTTCTCTCCTCAGTCCTTGTCGCCGGTGCATGCGTATCGATATACCTTTCATTCTGCCTCCCGGTCGAAACGTCCCCGTACAATCTGCCGTGCCTTGGAAATACAGGAAGCGAGTGCTCCCTTTCTTTGGTCACGTGCCTGTTTCTCTTCTCTCTCGCGTTTTTTTTTTTTTGTCAATCGCCCCTTTTTTTCAGCCACGTCGTCGTCACAATGGGAGCTTCTTCTCTCTGCCCTGTATTCGAGAATTTGCCAGAGTGCACTCGTTGATCTTACGTACCCAACGTTGATAATACGTATCGATAAAAACCATTTGTTATATTGGAATGATATTCTTCGTGTGACTTTAGCTTATAAGAATCTATCGTATTTTGAACTTATTCCACGGTTAAAAATTCTGTGTATCTGCGTTTTGTGTGTATTTTGTGTTATATTTTATGTGTCTCTAAATACAAAAGAGTGAAATTCAATGTGAAAGCGTGAATATTCACTCTTTGAACGTTATAAGTCGTTCACTCTTCCGGATAAGTGGACGACTTATAACGTCAAAGAGTGAAATTTCACTCTTTTTTATTTAGAGAGATGTACCAAATACAAAATTTACATAACTAATTCACACAAAGTTTGTGGCAATTATAAGCCATTGCACCATAAAAAAACATTGATACTGTGTAAAATTTGTGTTTTCCATACTTCCTGCGTACTGATATTTATTATATTATACTAAATATAAAAGAGTGAAATTCAATGTGAAAGAGTGAATATTCACTCTTTGAACGTTATAAGTCGTTCACTCTTCCGGATAGGTGGACGACTTATAACGTTAAAGAGTGAAATTTCACTCTTTTTTATTTAGAGAGATTTTACTGATATTTACAAGAATTTTACAGTTATATTACACAAATTTTGTATAAAATCCAGTAAAATCATTATCATTGTACAAAAATTTTACACAAATTTTATATAATTAAATTCATCCCCAGTTTAACAAATAACACTTTTTTGCGTTAATTCTTAAACTGATTTTTAGCAGTGTTGAAATTCACGTGACTTTAGCTCTTGAGAATCTATCGTATTTTGCATTCTAGTTAAATCCAGATCTCTATCTTGAAATCCCGCAAATTAGAGGATCCTGAATGTAGCCCTCGTATATGAGCAATTCTACAAAAAATAAGCACTTTTGAGGTCGATCCATGATTAAAAATTTTGGATCAAGCACGCG
>JAWWEN010025130.1:0-17349 GCA_035582955.1 Sycophila texana | reverse complement strand
TGTAGATAGTTGAAGACTCGAACGTTCGTGGGAGTAGTAGAGTTTGTAGGTTTAAAAAATGATCGAGACGAACCAAGGAGTTTGTAATTAACTATGCCGACGTTTCGACGCTTTATTTTGGAGCGTCCTCATCAGGGCTACAAAAATTTAAATACACAAGAAAGAATTAATTAAACGAATTTACAGATGCTCAAAACGAGAACACATGCGTTTGTTACATTACTGACCTTTTCGTTAATTATTATTAACTCATTTGATTTCGTCCATGGGCAAGGGTCAGTAATGTAACAAACGCGTGTGTTCTCGTTTTGAGCATCTGCAAATTCGTTTAATTAATTCTTTCTTGTGTATTTAAATTTTTGTAGCCCTGATGAGGACGCTCCAAAATAAAGCGTCGAAACGTCGGCATAGTTAATTACAAACTCCTTGGTTCGTCTCGATCATCAATATAAAATTAAATAAATGTGGAAGAGACAATATCGTACGAATTCGGTGGGATAATATCGCCGCTTTGGTATTATAATTTTTATTTACTACCTTTGTCAGAAGTATTTCAAAAATTATAGTTCTAATTTACACGTTAGAAGTATATAGAAGCCAAAAATATAGTTCTGTAATTTTTACAATGTATATATAACGTGCGATTTACAAATAATGCAAGTTTGAGATACATGGAGAGGAAAGATCGTTTGGAAATTTTAAAAGACAATTTTAATTTACTCTTTTAAATTGTCGTTATTATAGAAAAATTACAATAGTTTCTTGGAAAATTCACAAGAGCCGCAGCAAAATTGTCTCAGCGGACATTAAATTTGAGTTTTGCAATTTTCTTTTTTTAATAAACAGCTAAATAATACCTAAACGTTGGGAATTACAATATCTGGCTCGTAAAATGGGATCATCTCTTCCACATGTATTTAGGAATACATTTTGGCATATTACTTGACGTGGTGTTGCGTTTCACCGCAGAACTGCAGTGATGAGTGTCAGACTGCAGCGTAGAGGCGAGACACTAACTCTAGTCACTTAACGTCAAGGAGAGGATCAAGGATGTAGGTCCTAGATTTCGCCGATACTTCGTCGTAAAATGATTGTTTAGTCCTGAATAATGATTTTGTATTGCGGGACTTTCTTGAATGGAGCTTTAGTACCGAACATAGTTTTAAAAAATTTCAGAGAAATGTACTCTTGATAGCGTTATGTTCCTAAAAAGTAAGAGTCATACAAACACGAATAAAGTAGAACATACCAGCTATAATTTAAGACTTATTCCATAGAAAAATCTTTAGTTTCCGATTAATTAATGCCGAGATTTAAAAAAAAAATTCTTTACAATTTGATTCATTCATTCAAGAATGATTTTGCATATATAAAGCTTTAATTTCTTTTATTTATTTTATTTTATTTACATCGACAGTTTTTACTTTATTTAATAAACGAGCGTGTGTTCTAAATGAATTAAAACTTATGAAAACTATTTCTGAATAATGCAAAAATTAGATTATTTTATTAACTTTTTTCACAATAGCTTTCCGGACTAGTTTGCAATATAAAAATTGCGGCTCTATGTATATTCATATTCAATGTCTATTTAGACTACTGATATATAAACAAACTATAACTCCTATTTAAGTTTCAGTTTCAGAAGAATTACGTTATTGTACAGGTCGTGTTTCAGTAAGTTTTTGCTAAATAACTATATTACATCAGCTATGGTTTAATCGAAAAGTTTTGCGAAACTTGCGATTATTAGAGCCTGCATTTCGCATCGGGTACTTAAATTATCTGCGTCAAGTTTGCAAGTTTTCAAAGCTTTTTTCCTGCGTTAAGTACTTTTTAACTGTGTTTTATTTGAAAGAATTCTTACAGAAAAATTATTTCGGTGTTTAACGTTTGTAATTCTTGAAAAGTTTCTCTTTAAAAATATCACTTGAAGTTAATATTCAGCTGTTTTCGATGAGTAACTAATTTTATTAGAAAAATATTTAAATTTAGTCTTACTGACTACGTTTGAAATAAAAGATACTTTATTAAAAATAAATTTAATTATAATACAATATTAAACGAATCTTTTTCCATTACAAGTATTATTAGTTTATTAACTTTGAATAACTGAAAAGGTAGATTCCTTTTAAAGTCTGATAAAACACAAGAATATTAAATTGGAGAGTAAAAATAAAGCGGTTTTTCTTTTTAAGGGTCCGTAGCTGCTCCTTATAAAGGAATTGTGAATGCAACTGTAATTCGTTCAGAGAAATCGTTTGAAGAGAATTACTGTATTTTCTTTAGACCTTAGCACACAAACTCGAAATCAGATTATACATCGGGACTGCATCAATTTTTAATGCGACCTTTTAAAAATTTCACATAGCAAATTGAGTTTTTGTACAAAGCACACACGCGATTGAATATAATAATCCCGGAATAAGACGAATTATAAATAAAACAAGATTGTATATATAAGATCAGCGTTATTATATAAATAATATTTGTTTTATTTATTTACGATATACAGTTCACAAATAAATTAATTAATGTTCTTATTTATCGACAAATGTCTTTTAAAAATTAATATTTTATGCAATTATTAATTTAACAGGATGTTACTGAGAATTATAAAAATTTTAAATTAAAATGAAAATGAGAAATGCATGTCGATTGTGAAATAGTGTAAGCTTAAATAATAAACATTTAACTTTTACTAATAAAAGTATTTTTAGTTCGGCTTTCACTGTTTCGCATATAAAAGCAAGTTTATTTGAATTAACTTCACTTGAATATATACGTCTGACGCAGCTCGGATTTATCCACTTACTTTGCATTTAATCACCGCCGAGCGTATTTTCAACTCAACTTCCCGCAAACAATCACTTAGAAGATACGTTACGTAATTTATTTCTGTAATAAAAAAATGTCCTATTTTTCAAAAGGAGTCCCTGAGTGGGTTTAGCCACGTACTTCGAAGGGCGAGCTTTAATCCGAATAAAAAAAAATAAATAAAATCCCAAATTTATTCTCTTGTTAGTTGTCTTTGCTTTTTCTGCTTTGTTGATTTTTTGAATTTAATTAAAGTCGCAAAGAGGGAGAGAGACAATACATGAAAGTTTATATTAAACATATTACATAAATGGCTGTACCTACATATAAAAATCTCTTATTAAAATCCCTAAATTTTTCATTATTTTACTTTTAAACGAACATTCATACTTGTGTTGTCCCTTCAACAAAGTTTAGTTATAAATAAAAAAATGAATAAAATGATAGAAAGCGTGTATATTAAGAATTTAATTCTGATCTAATTAAAAATTCAGACAGAATTTACAATGTCAAACTGTACTTAAAGTATGTCAAATTTTAGTGAGCACTGCAGTCTAACAAGAACAGTTTACTCATATTCGCCGAATGAATAAAAAAAAATCATTAATTTCTTTTACGTAACTTGTATATACCAGCGGAGCTATATAATCATATGAAACCTTCCTAGTTTAATTCGTAGCTGTAAAAGTATTCGACCGCAAAATTTTTTTCAGATATATTTTTTTCATCTTCCCTCGCGTTAGTTTTCTTTTAAAGCTCTTAAAAAATGTATCCTTTAATCTCGAGATGCGTTGAGCACATTAATTTTAAAAGATTCTCGAGTAAACGTCGGTCGGAGTAATTATCGCTTTAATCCGAAGCTTTCGAATCTTCCTTTACATTTTATTTTTACTGTCATAAAATTTATTTAATATTTAATTATTTATTTATTTATTTGAAGATTTACGATAATAAGAAAATTTAATAAATAATTAACAAGAAATAAGAAATATCTAAAAAAAAATCTATATACAATTATTAAAATCGAAATTAAACATTGAAAAATCTCTTTCTTCAGCGCGAAATAAAACAAAATAATATTAGTAGATCAATAAAGTAATATACCACCAAAGAAAACCATACTTTTTTCATTCAAAACATCACATCCGAGAATTACCGTGAAAATTAATCCAAGATAATAAAACGATCGGTCACGTCCGGCCGAATTATTTTCCCGCATGAATCACAACAAATATTGCCCGAGCCACCCACGCCCCAGTGAATAAACCAGTAACCCACAAACGGCCAGCCGGGCGAATCGCCTCGAACCCTCGCCGACCGGCGAAGAATAAGAAGTCATGCGAGATCCTCCGAGTCACTCTCGGGGGAGGAAGAGGAAAGGAGTAGAAGAAGAAAAAAAGAGGAAGACGGGGCGATCGTTCCGCTAAAATATAGTCTGCATACTCACTCTGACTTTGTCAGCTACGACGTTGGAGTCGAGGGCATCGATCCCGCCGCCGCCGGCGTCGCTCGTCGCGATGAACTCGTGCGTCCGGTAGGCGAGCTCGGGGCACTTCTTCCGCCTTGGCAACGGCGGCTCCAGGCTCGTCCCTGCGAAATGCCAACGCACACCGGCCGTTCAGACTCCTCTTTACCTCCGCATACGCATCCGATCGCATGCCCACCCCCTTCGATAGTATGTATATATACGATGGTATATATGTATAGGGATATATATATATGTATACCAGGCCGTATATATACGGCGTGTCGAGCCACACACGCGCGCGCCCGACCGACCGACCGACCGACGCCGATGTATATAGGTATAAAATATATACCCTACAGTGGCGCGCGACGAAGCCAGCTTTTCGCACGCTCCTTTGTGGGTGTGCGTTTCTCTCTTTTTTTTTATTCTCTTTTAGGTATGACTATAGTGTAGTATATAGGGTTTCAAAATTTTCTGACTTCGGGTAAGCCGTCGGTGATCGGAGTTAAAAACTACGCGACGCAACGGCGAAACTTGGTCTTTGAGGTCGCGAGCTTCCCCTCTTTTCACTCTTATTTTGCGGAAATGTTGGAACGGTGTGTTTTTGATTATTGGAAGTGATGTTTTATAGATTTTTTTTTATAGTTATAGTTGGAGCGAGAATTATTATGGCTATCTGGTTTATCATATTTATTTGTATTATACGCTATTGTTTAATAAATGTTATATTGTAATAACATAATGTATTGATTCTATAGTTCATATTATTTTGGAAGCAACGAAAATTTAATGTTGTATAAATATTGAATCTAGTGTTTTTTCAAACATTAAATAATAATAAATATTACTGAGCAAAATATTAGCATGAGTGTAAACAAATATGATGTGTATTTCTACACATTCTCATGTTTTATCGTTGACTATTTATTGAAGTTCATAATTGATGAAGAAAAACGAAGTAATTTAATGGACACAACCATCAAAACTAATTGGGGTGAGCTTACTTTAACGTTTACTTTGCTCGCTTCACTGAACTGAACTATAAGAGAGGATTTTGCTTCCGACCTCTATTTGTGTACGAAAAAAGCCTTTCTTTTACGAGCTCACGTCGAGAGTAGATTTTTATTATCGAGCTTGCCATTGATTACTGGAAAAATTGAGAACGATTTCAATTTTATTTCTGTCAAAAATTCAATTTGGTAGATAAAAAGTTTTTTTAGTAACATTGTAAATGCAAATTATTTTTACCAAACTGACATCTATTCGATTAAAAATGACTTTTATTTTTAAAGAAACTAATTTGTAAAAGAATAGAATTTTGATTAGGTACTTTTGAATCGGTCCCAACACAAAATATTTAACATAATGCTTTTAGAAAGTAGGAGCTGCAAGCTTTCAACTTCAATTTAGACTCAGCAAAGAATTGACCAAATTGCAGAGAAAATGCCGGTTGAAATATAGAACGCATAGTCACTCAGCAAGAAAAGGAAAACTTATTATTTACTACTTAATGAAACTCCATTTTTTTAATACAGGAATTCACAGAGAGTGACTTATTAAATATGCACGTTAAATCAATACATTATTTCTTTTTTTCTTTATACGTCACAATAAACATTATTTAAATGAACACATTACATTTTCCATTATATCCAGCTCTGAATAATATCATTTACATCCCCGTTATTAAATACAAAACCAACATATCAGAATAACAAGATATTATATTATTATAATAAATTAATAGCAACAAAAAAAAAAAAAAAGAATCAATACTCAATACAAATTTAAATTCTATTATCCATATCCCCAAACAAAAAAAACACATTAAAAACTATCTCAAACAACAACTTCGAAAAAGCTCATAAAACATCAGCCTCGATCTCTCATCTATTTATTAACCAACAGCAATGAGGTCCGGCATTGTTCCAAATTGCAGCGCCGAGCCGGCCGCCGGAGAGCAGCCCCCGTCTCGAAAGAAGCTCGTCGGCGTCGGCAGCAGCGCCTCGCCCCCGCGCGGCGCGCTAAAACCGTCGGATGATAAACGCCGCGCTGCATCGGCCGATCCCAAGTGGAAATTCCGTGACCCAATTTCGGCCGGCAAATCCAAAAGCGAGTTTACCAAGTTACAAGGCGAGCCGCGGGGGCGGCGGGTAGCAAAAGAGAAAGAGGGGGGGGGGCGGGGGTGGAGAAGCTCGCGCCCCACCGTCGGCCGCGGCGAATCTCCCTGCGAGCGCGCACTTATTTACAGCAGGCGGGTCGGGACTGCAGCGACGCGCGCCACGACGACCAACCCCTTCCCCCGGCGACTGTATAATATCACATTATACTGTTCACTGCATGCGTGTGCTCGTGTCGCGTCTCGTGATCTTCACTCAGTCACTCGTTTCTTCACGCTGGAATGCGTCAGGCCTGGCTTTCTCTGTGTGTGTCTGAGTTTCGTTTGCGTGTGCTTATTTCACTTCAATGCGACGCTATTTTTTACTTTTTTTTTTAAGTTTGATGGAGAATTCGGTGAGTTTCTGTTGGTGAAGAGATGCACGCAGACAAATATTACATTAAAAATTACTACAGTCTAAAACAAAGGCAAGATTTTTATTTATTTTATTATATTTTACAAGATTGTCCTTGCTTTAGTAAATACTGTAGTAATTTTTAATGCAATTTTTTTTTTCGTTGGGTGCGCAATGAAAATTACTTTGTACGGAGAGATTGATTTAAATAACTTTTTATTTTGTCTTTATAGTATTTTTTTCTGTTAAGTAGGAATCCAATGAAGATTCATTGATTTCCAGGGTAACTTCATTAATTTTCAGAGAAGCTTTGAGCGTATTCAATGGATTGTCCTATAAGCTTCACTGAAATTAAGAACGTCTCGCTGATTCGCTTTTAAAGAGTTAATAAAATTAATGAAGTTGTATACAAAACTATTAAAAATGAAAGCTACTTTTTTAATTAATTTTATGTTATATATTCCTTTCTCTTAAAGATTTGTATAATTATTTAGATGAAAAGATTTTAGTCCGTGTAATTCCGTTAATAAATAAATAAATAAATACAAATGTTAACATAACAATGTTAAGTTAATTACTGATACACGCGAGATTGCTATATCTACATTGTACTTTTATAATAACTGAACGATTCCATTTTTTAGAATTTTCATACGCTTTCGAGGCATTTATTGTTGTTTAGGTTAAAATTGTTGTATTTTGTAAATAATAATGTTTCAAAATCTTAAATATTTTTATTGCACTTTAAATCAACACTCAATCACTCAAAGTTTAAAGCAATTGCCCCGTAATCCAACACTTGATTAAAGTTTAAATAGAACAATTAGATTAATGAATTCTTAAGTAGTAACAGGCGGGTGCGGTAAGACACTCGCCGCTATCTCTCGCAATCGATTCTTTTTATACCTCGAGCTTGCGTTTATTTTCACCGAACATTAAAAAAAAAAAAAAAAAAAACAGCAAACAAACGCAATTACATCTATTTGTTTGTATATTTACTCGGGCGGCACAGCAAGAATCCATCGAATTCTGTGTCAACATCGCGTATGACAAATTTACCCAGATTTTATGTAAACCTATCTCTCCGTACCTCGATTCACTGCGCGACATCCCTGAAAAGTGAAACTTTCTGCATCGACGGGGCACGAGAGAAAAGTTGGAGGTGGAAAGGCGGTCAAAGTTCGCGCGATAGAGCGACGCCGGACTTGCACGCCGCCGCGAAAAAATCGCCGACCGTCACTCACCCTCGAGTTTTCCTTCGCCCCATCTTATCCTCCCAACCAAAACTCACCTCCGTCTTACAATTTTTTCTCCTTTTAATATTTAACCTTTCTTTATGTAGGAAAAATTATTTATAATACAATAATTTCGTATAATGAAATTTCTTTTTTATTATATTATAAACAATGAAAATCTATTTATAATATAATAATTAATTTTTTGAAAAGAAAAAGTCAACTGATGTATATAACTATAGATGTACAAAGAAAACAAAGATACCCGAACCAGCCTAACGCCATCCATCGTCCGCAGTGTACAAGTGGCGCAAGCCATGCAAGTGTGTGTGTGTGCTACGAGAGTAAAAGCCGCATTCCAGTGTGTCCAGACTGTAACGGTACTTACCCGGAGGCTGGCGGTATAACAGCCCCGATGGAAAGGCTCGGGCATACAGGGCTGGTCGAGACTGTCTAAAGCCTAGGGGGAGGGGAGGTGGGAGGATGTGCACGCGCTGGGGTTTACCTTGCCTCGTGACCTCGGACTCCCGGGTATTTTGCTCGTCGCGGCGTCCCTTATTTTATGCCACCTCGCGGCTTCGCCGAGGTATTAGCTCGTCCCCGTTCTGTACGCCCGGCCTGCGGCGCTGAATTTTCTGATTTTCGCGGACGATTTCGGACAATGGGATACCTCTTGAATCGCGCGCTCGGCACTTCACCTGTCGCCTGAGATTTCGCACGGATTACTGCGGTTAGTTATGGTTCTAATCAATGTAACTTTTTAATTTACGATTCGGTGTCGTTGGACATTTCTTCTTTTTTTTTATTTATTCATTTGAATATTTGTTGAATGAAAATTCATTGTGTAATAGAAAGATAAAATTTAATTAATGTTGTAAATTTCGAAGTTAAACTTAAAATTATAAATTGAATAAGTTAAATTTTTTTTAACAGAATAGTTACTCTCAATGACAAAAAGTACGTTTTAATTTTTGTGGGAACAATAAGTTCATTTCCGACTGTCTTAGAAAATTGGACGACACTTATCCGAGATTCTAAGAAAAAACGAAAAATTCTCAAGATTTTCATGAATAAAAAACACATTTCACGAGATTTCAAGAAGTGCTTTCCTTTCTGTAAATCACAAGTAAAGTGCTTTTTTCTAGAAATCAGTGGTAAAACAGCTTTTCTTCCGGTAATTACACTTGAAGTGTTTTTTTCCCGAGTAAGATTAGAACTGAACTACTTCGTGTTGCAAAAAATCAAAACGTACACTTTTGTCATTAGGAAAAGTTCAACACTATTTTATCTATTCGAACTTTATGAAAATATAATTGATAATATATTTTTTTTTAAATAATGTAATATTTTACAAAAAAAATAATAATTTTCTATATTAAAACGTATTAACAAAATCATTCAATAAAACCTTTTATTTTAATATTTCCTAATAAAGAATATAAAGAAAAATATAGCGACGATCCGTAAAAGTCCTCAAGGCACGAATCTAATGAAATTTCCATCGAAATGATCTCCGTAAGAGCGAAAGTACCTATACGTGACGAACACATCGATTTTTATTAGCCCACGCGTGCCCCGCGCCACCAGCAATGATTTATCAACCCCATCTTCGTCGAATTAAGCGGAATTTTATTGCCACGCGGAGAAAAAGTCCTAACCCCGAATCGCGGAGTACCCGTGCGTCCCACCCGTTCCCAATCCTCGCGCCTCCATCCGCGAATCACCAAATTAATCACCGAACCGCCAGTCGCAATCGCCGCAACATCGCGCCTCTCTCGCATTGCCAAATACACGCTCGGCGTCGGAGACAGAGCACTGCTGCGGAATGAAGTAGACTCGGCAATTAGAGGTGCAGCTCAAAGTCCAGATGGCGCCGGGGGGAACGGGCATGTTTTATTCATGGGCCCGTTCCGAAGCGGCATGCAAACACTACGGGTGTACACGCGGCGGGAGGTGAAAAAAAACGAACCAAAGTAAAAAAAGAAAACGGAACACAAGAAAGAAGAGGGTAGGCTTCGTGCGTTGGATCGATGCGTTTTGTGTGCTCGTTGCCAGCGTTGGGACGAATAAAAGCGGGTACGGAGGGGTTGGGCAGCGGTGAGGGGGGTTGACAAGCCCAAATTCGTGGTAAACGTACAGAGGCACAAGCAATTGTTTTTAGAGTAGCCAAAAGAAGAGTCATCCTACTGTCCTGTTTCAATTCGTTCCGACGTTCTTATCTCCTCAATATGCCGGAGGCGTGAGAGTGCATGTTTTACTTTCTTTTTGTTTTAATTTGCTTGCACTTTATAGCGGAGAAACGTTTAGAAAGATTTTTGTGATGAGAAATTGTTTAATCTTGTGATTTTTATAAAAGTGTTTTTATTTAGTACGTACAATATATTGTTGTATTATATGCGTTCAATAAAAGCATTGCTATTTTTACAGAATAAGACAATTTTCGGATAAAAATTGTTATGTGCTAATACGCGTTAATGTAATTGAAGGAGCAGTTGCAGGAAAGCAGTTAGAGGATAAGGAAACCAGCGTCGTTAAAATTGAGTACGGTAAAACGTCGTAATTTTCAAAGTACTGGTTGTTTTGATTTTACCCTTATATAGGTTGCAAAAAAAAAAGAACAATTGATTTGCAAGTGCGCGAAAATTTTCACTCAATTATGAACCTGCAATGTTGTAAATTATTCGTGTTAATTTAATTATTGTTTATTTTAATTGATCTACTTATAGCACCGAAACATTTCATTACAAACTATGCAGATATTTGTTTCACTACGGTTTAGCAGTTTTCGTTCAGCGCAAATTTAGTGTTCCTTTCTTTTTTCAGACCTTCTGAGGATTTTATGGAGATGGAGGCGGATCTTTTCGAAAAATGCAATCTTTTGAGAGCTTTATTTTTCACCGGTAAATGGCACGCCAGCCAATGTCAAATCCCAAAAGTAATTTATGTAAGAGCACTTTGCACTCCTATATATACGATATGCGTAACATCGCGTCAATTTTTTATCCAAAAATTTTCTACAGACAGATTATCCAGTTAAAAGTATACATACGGTTACATCAGTTCTATTTATTTGCAAATGCAGTATACGCAAGTTTATCGATTCAAAATTTTAAACTATAATTACGACGTACACTCACTACATATACTGCTACATTAAAAATAAAAAAAAAAAATAATAGAAAAAAAATTGTGTCGTCATACATAAATGAACAATTACGAGAAAAGTTCAAGATAAGCAATGCAAACAATTTACTCTCATATATAGGCGATAACACAAAAAATTGAAAAAAAAATGAACTGCACGATACCATAAATTCTCGGACCACCGATCTCGTGACGAAAAAATTTTCTCTCCGCACACACAAGTGTACATATAGCCCACATATCCATTTAATAAAGTCTCTTAAACACGCAGTCTCACTTAAGCACCTCCGCGAAGCTTTTCGCGCAAGCTCACGGTGGCCAGAAGAAACGCAAAGGTATACGGAAGTAAAGGAGAACCAAAAGGAACAAAAACTAAAGAAAAAAAAAAACAACAATCGCGCGCGGAGATGTCGAGAAAATGTCGGTGGCGGCCATTTTCTTGCGCACTCCCCTCCGGTCTACATGTAAGAAAACAACGGATCGCGGAAACAGCGAAACTCAGCGGTATATATATATATATATATATGTATATAGCCGGCGAACAAAGCGCAACCGTGGACTGTAATGAACAGAATAGAAACTAAAACTCTCCAAAAGGAGGATACCTATATAGTTATATATATAAACTGTATTATTATACGCAACAAAAATAAAAAAAAAAAAGAAAATGTCGACGGCGACGAACGAATATAAAGGAAAGAAAGAACACAAAAAAAAAACAAAAACGAACGAATTGTAGAAAGAAAAAACGAAAGAAATGCGAGTATATAACAGATCGGTAGCAGCTGATAATAACAAAGGGCAATTAGCGCTCGCGCTCTCTTACCTTCGCTGTTATCATCCTCGATGGACTTGGCCGACTGTAGCTTCGCGCCCGTATCATTCGCTGCAAAGAAAAATCGTTTCGCAGCTTGGCTCGTGCCCTCAAAACTCAAGGCGACAGAGAGAGGATACATATTGGGTTTAATGCTGCGGATCGAACGCTCTAAAGTGGAGAGGAGCCTCCTTCGCTTCTAAACGCGCGCCTCGGACACCTGTACAGGGGATGGAGTGGGGGAGGGGAGGGATTCGAGGAAGTGGGGGTAGGTGGGAGGGGGCGCCACCTCACGCTTCTCATCAGCTTCTACCAATTAAATCAAATTCTCATCTTGACGCAACTAATTGACGAAACGAACTGAGGATATAATGTTTCTTTACTCTCGAGGACGGATTTGTCGTGATTTTCTTTTTATTTATTGTTATTTTTTATATCGTTATATAAATGGATCGATGCGCTATTTAAGTTCTGTGGATAGAAACAATCTGCTGCGTCAGAATTTGCTTAAGAGTGCATTCGAAGTTCTGATCGAGATTTAATGTACTTTGGAAAAAGTTGAATTTTATTCATTAAAACTTCGATGGGAGGGTATAGAAATAATGAGGAGGGTTATAAGTTGACGCGATGAGAAGATTAAATTGTAATTTATTTTCATAAATTCATGAAGAAGTAAGTTAATTCAATAGAAATGTTATTAATTAGGAAGATTTTTTTAAATTTATAATTATAGTAAATAAAATATTGCGATGCTACTTTGAGATCGAAATAATCTATTTAATTCACTTTGGAAAGATCAAGACGAGTTTACAATGTAGAGTTTGCTTTCAATCAATATTTCATATTGAAGAAAATCTTCGAGGAAAGCTTTTCTCGTACAACAAATAATCGATAATTTATACGTTAAGACCTTTAAAATTTGCATAAGAAAATCACCGAAAACCAGAGATCTATTTCTACTTTAACGATAAATAAATCACGAGAAACCAGACCTCGAATGAGAAGAAGGATAACAAAATATTTAAATAAATAAAAAAAAAAAGACAGAGAAATATAAAAAGGCCTATTCGTGAAATCAGCTGAGCCCAGTCTAGAGGCTCTTTAACAATTATCCATTTACTCTCTGCTCTAAAATCTAAGTGTATATAAAACGTATGTCCGGTAGAAAACGTAAAAGACTTTTCGGATGCCTCATCTAAGTATGTGTGAGAACGGAAAAAAAGAGATTGAAAAAAAATTATTAGATGAAACTAATATCGACACAAAAAATGAAAGATGAGAGCGAGGACACAAGGGGGGCTAACGTGATGAGGTTGAACGAAACATAAATATATAAATATTCATTGAACGCAAAATGTCGAGTGTGAACGCGTGTCCGTGTGTTAGAGCGTGAGTGAGACACAAAAGACAACATTTATTTTGATAAAAAAAATAGTCGTTTTGTATATGATAAGAAGAGCCGCGCAACTCTAACGGTACGCCAGTTTCGTTCGTTCACACTACCAATATATAAAAATTCAGTGTGACGTATATTCAATGTGTCTTGAAGATTGACGGAAAAAAGTCGGGAAAAAGTCACCGCTCGTCGACATATGTAATGCGAAAAAAAAAAACATAACCAATCGATCTCGATGGAAATTGAAATTTACTTTCGAACTATTTTTAAAATAGTGAAAGTACCTCTCCAAACGATAAACGTTTCAATTTTAATGTTACTGCAGCCTCGAAATTACATCGGTAAAATTATCAAAATTTAACTACAGGGAATTCGGGTTGACATCGTTTGTTTTTTTTTTTTTTTTGACAAATTTACTCGAATATTTATCGGCATCCCGCGGAGACAATAAAACTATCAAACGCAGTGCACGATTAATTCAAACCCCGCGCAGGGACAATCATGCGGTTAACTCAATTTTCAATATAATAATAACCTACAGTCAGTTAAAAAAAAAAATAGCTGTAACCAATTAAAGCAAATTTATTGCTTTACAATCAAAATGATCGAATTTTACGCTGCACTAAAAATTTGTATATCAAAATTTCATTGCACTATAAAATTTTGATAAACATTTTTTCTCAAGGTTTCAATTGTAACGCATATATGTAAATATACGTGTTAGATATCTGACTTTATGCTATCTATGAAAATCAATGTATTTATATAATTACAATTTCAATTCGAAAATTCCATATAAACAAAACCGTATTTACAAAACCATTTCAAGCGCTTATAAGTATCAACATAATAGCATAACGCTCACACTAATCACCTCATCGACAACACAATTACGTACAAATTTATTATCATCCGAAAATTCCAATTTCCACTGAGATGACGCGCGATGACGTTTTCGAATGGCGTATATAATATTCTCATATATATACTTAGGAAAAAAAAAAAAAAGAATAGAGACACGACAAGGGCAGTCCAGGTCTAAGTGACTAATGTAAAAGAGAAGAGAGTCGCAGGAGAGAAATATATGTATATAGTAGATGGTTGGTGGGTGGCCCGAGGCCGACTTACTGGAGGGCGGCTGTGGCGCCCGGCGCACGACGGTGTGCTCCTGGTTCGGTCCGGTGTACTCGTGCCATGTGTACGTGCTCCTGTACTCGGAGTGGAGCTGAAACAGACGATTCGAAGAGCTTCCATTAGCTGCTTTTCTTCACCTCGCGGACCCGCTAATGATTTCCCTCCCCGCCCCCGCGCCTCCCACCCTTTCCGTTCTCGCGCCGCCGCGAGGGAAAATAGGTGGCGATCGCCCCGCCAGATCTCAGCTGCGCTTTTCTCATTTTGCGCTAGACTGCGTGATGCAATTTTCTTTATTTCGCGAGCAACTTACTTTTTATACTGGGTTACAATGAGCGATGGCTCTCGGAAATGTGTTAATTTTGTACAAGTCATTTGTTGATGAAATTTTTCATTGGATCTTGATCGTATTACATATTTGTTTATTTATTTATTTATTGGGTATCATACTTAAGAGTCCTACAATAAAAGTATGAAATATTTAGACGACAAATGTTTACTGTGAAAATGAATTGTAATTTATTATAATACTGAATTTTAGTTGATGATAGTATGATTTTACTGGAGCGTATATTAAAGAAACTGTGAAATAGAAGGGGAAGCAGCATTTATTTAATATGGAGAGGAAAATGCCTTTAAATTACACGTTCGATCCGTAGGTATAGATATTTTAGCGCAATCGAGAGATGGGCTATTGTCCTTATAATGTGTACGACTGCAATAAATAATCGAAACAAATGGATGAAATACCGCAACACAAGGAATATTCATTTTATTAATTTATACGACTAAAATTCCATGCAATTTTGCCAACCCCATTATTAAGCTTTCGTTTATTTATTAAATTTTATCCTGCGCAAACAAACTAACAGTGGCATGCAATCATAAATAAATTGCATTATTACAAGTAGAATTGAGGCTGACATTGTGATCGGAAACAATGAAGATTGCATTCCGCGCGATGTAGTTTTCTTTTTTTTTTCGTTGAAATTTTTGTAAAAGATGTTTTACAAGAATTTCATTTTAAAGTATAATGCAACTTCTTGGGTGATAAATTATGTTTTGGTAAGAATCTTGACCCAAATTTTTTAACTTCCAGGTCTCCGCGTACCTCTTTGTTTAAAAAAAAAAAAAATCAATATCAACCCGCTGATACAGTAAAAAAAAAAAATTATTCGCTCGCAACTCCTAAAAAGTAATTCAAGTCAAATTAACTCCAGCGGAATGAAACTAGCGACGAGCAACGATCCAACCAGGGAACGAAACAGAAAATCGAAGAATAAACATTGATCAAAGTGTACAAAATACTTCCTCTCAATGTCACAATAATGACTAATATAAAGACCGTAAACTTTAGCCCGGTTTAATAGAAAATCGTTAAAAGCTCCGGGGCATTATACCGAAAAACGCGTATCATTTTAACTGGAAAAGCTCGCTTTGTTATCCGACACGGAATTAACTCGTTTCCCGTGGCAACATTTTCGCGCGCGCGCCAGACATTTCAGATTAGCCGCACAATTAAGCGACGCGCAAAGAGGCTTTTCCATTCAACGCCCACCTCATTTTTATAAATTACCCCGCGCTCACCTCTCCTTTCATTCCCTCGTCGAGAAAAAAAAAGAAAAGATCTCGAGTGCGAGTCGTGGGATATCGAAAAAAAAAAAAAAAAAAAAAAACGAGAAGCAGCAGCCATCGCCTAGCCCCAGATATTTATACCCTTGCGGATTACACTCGCGTCCGAGTCGTTTCGTTAAGCTCCCGATAACTCATGAGAGGTCGCGCGAACGGTTCCCGTTGATATGCGCCACCGGCACAGCGAATAAAAACTTTTCCGGCTGCGCGATTGCGCTCCCAGGTGAACAAAAAAAAAAAAAAAAAATCATTTCCACCCGTACGATCGCGCCACTTCGCCGCACTTTTATTTGACCCGTTCGCTTTCTCCGGCTCGATATGACGGCGGCGGTGGATTTCGAGGTTTTTTAAAGTGGAGGGGGTAGGGGGCGATGGGTTTTAACGAAGGCAGCCCGGCGCGCGCCGTTTACTTTTAATGCGCGCCCGAGGAAACGGCAAATGTTGGTTTATACGCATTTTAACCTAGTTCGAGCGGGCGACTCTAAAAATAGGTATTGATTTTTGCAAATTTCAGAAAAGGCGACCGACGACGCGCTACTTCCTCCCGTCGCCTCTCATCGTCTTTCCGTCGGAACGATATCTCGCACGGAAGGGAACAATTGGCGACGCCGGAGCGGCAAGTCGGTTTGTCCATCAGTTACACACTTATCTGGGAGTCACGTTTCGTGAAAGCAAAGCGTAGTCTAAATAAAAGCGATAAATATGTGTGCCCCTTTTTTATGTCTTTTCTTTGTATTTTTACTTTTGTTTTATTTGCTTTTTATTTAAATAAATTTTTTAATAAATGTTTACATAAATTTTTTAATAATGTTATAATTTCAATAAATATTTCACTTTTAATGATCTGTTCTTACGCTTTAATGTTTTATGTATTTAAGTGTTGGGATTATAAATGTTCGCTACAGTTTAAATACTCTAGAATGCACTAAATAATTTCATCATATTTGACGTAATAATGTGCATGAAAATTTGCACCTGTCATGTTCAGGGATACTTGTGATCTTGAAGTTCATGAAAATTAATGAAATTGCACTATCATGAAATATCAAAGCTTTCCATGATTATAATATAATATTATTGTCATTTCATATTAGGAAATTTTATTTTTCCTTTTTTTTAATCAAATTAAGGTACCTGAGCCTAATATGCCTACCCTAAGCGGAAACGGCCATAATTTTTGAACGGAGAAGAATTTTTTA
>JAWWEN010025119.1:0-14903 GCA_035582955.1 Sycophila texana | reverse complement strand
CGCACAAGTGTGCGGGTGATACCTCACACAAGTCCGAAAATCACTTCTGACATAGTATCGAACAATATTTTATGCAACGGTGTCTATCTTAGTGCTGATTTAGTACTCGCAAAAATGCGCACTAGAGCGTGAAGTACTACTTCACGCACAGAGTTGCATAAAGTGATTTTAACCTCGTGTGACCTTTTCACACCATAATACCTTCTAGAGGTTTTGATATTAATTTGTTTATATATTAATAAATAACAAAATTTTTTATTCGTCAATGGAGGATACATGAGATTCCGTCAGGTTGCCCTTGAGTATCATTTTTCAGGTGATGGAATGGTTATGTGATATGTCATGCTTACTCGAAAAGACTAATGGGAGGACCATCAGATTTTCGAGATGGATTTTAAATTTAAATTATTATGAAATTATTTTGCCAATTTGGGTAAAACACTGCACTCATTTTAAGTGATCTGAGAGTTATGTAACCTCAAGTAAATTCTCAGGTCAAAGTCTCAGGTGAATTTTAAGTTTAAGTTGTACTGAAAATTGAGCATGTAAGTGAAATATTTTCAACTGAGAAATAAGGATTAAATCTTAAAAATCACATAAGATTTTAGCCTAAAAAGTTGTCTGAGATCTCACTATTACTCTCTAAGCAAAGACACCTTTTCAAAGATATTCCTATATACGTTTTTGAAAATTAATCTTTGGCCTCTAATATGAACATTTATACCCATCTGAACAAAAAAAGATAGAATTCCTTTCTTTTTTAGAAGACATAAGTTTTTAACCTGATCGTTGACTCACGGCACTTAAAAAAAATGTTAAAAATAAGTCATCTTTTTATTAATAAAATTATTAATAAAATATTCCCTGATGTAGACAAAGTAATAACTATACTTTCTTTCAAATTCATCGATAAAAGATCTATATATCTATAAAGCGTGTAACTCAATTAGGTGAGAAAAAGAATTGACGAAAACACCCATTGAATCAGAGAATTTTAATTGTAATTCGTTAATCATTACTATAATTCAATAGAGTTTATTATAGTATTAAGTTGGAAAAAAGAGCGCTGATTTATTGGATCATATACTACTTCTCTTATATTAAAAAAAAAATACAATCATAAATGCAAACCATTTTGATGGTTTTCGATTCCTTCTTATACCACAAGCACTTGTCTGTAACTCGGTGAAAAAAATCACTTTTTTCGCAGACTCCAGTCGCGGTCGAGTATTTTAGAACAGTTTTTCAGTTGTGCACCTCACGCCGAGAGAAAAGGGGACGAATTAAACCCTATACCGAGCTCGGAAGAAATAAAGGAACGAGCGAGTGGCATAGAAAGAAAATTAAATTGGGGCGAAGCACGAAGAGAGAGAAAGAGAGAGAGAGAGAGAGAGAGAGAGAGAGATGTAGGAAGCGAAAGAAAGGATAAAAATGTTAGGTGGGAAATCGAGTGCGGAAGGAGCGAGATAAAAATGGAGGATCGACGCTGTAACGAGAGGGGGGTGAGGGAGAGAGAGAGAGAAAGAGGGGAAGAAAGGGCAGCGGATTGGAAGAAAATTGGGAAAGCGAGGGGGGAGGGGCCGGGGGAGAATGGCTCGATTTCGACGAGATTTACACATGTGTCGTCAAGCGGACCGATCCTGAAATGGAATCGACGGATAGGCCGGACGTGCGACCGAGTTGCTTTTTTGGCCCGAATCTCCTGGATCGTGAATGGGCAGAAAAAAATTGCGGCTTCGACGAAGAATGACGCCTCGATCGGATACTCGCTTTTTCAATCCCACCCTATTCGCTTGTCCATTTAAATGGAATTAATTTGACAAATTCTTTTTTGTATTGTATCGTTATTTACACCTTTTTTATTCCTTTTTTTAATTATTTTTTTTAAATTAATTTTAAAAAATTTTATCGCAATTGTTTTAACCGATACAATATTAGTTACTGTTACAAATTAACTGGTTGTAGCAACCAAAAAATGATTATTGTAAGAATACGAAAGTCGTTATTTAAATTAACTTCCTAAATGACAGTAGTCATTTATTTTTAGTTAGATAGATACAGATATTAATTATTTTTTCGATCTATAAATTTGTGTCTTTTTTTACCAATTTTAATATTCACAGAAAGCAGTGTAATTCACAAAAAAAAATATATATTTCTTATCTGCACAACGTCCTGTAATCGTGGTTTAGAAAAAGAGAAAAGAACTTACTGTTAGCTCATAATTTTCTATGCATGTACGAGTCGTAGGAACTGATATTATATGTAAATAAACTAATCTTTTTCAAGCTAAATGTTTGTACATACTTCTCATATTTTAGAATCTACGATATAATTATTTTACAAGTTTCGGATATATATTAAATTTTAAATTCGAACCTAACATAATTAAAATAAAAATAATACCATTTCACATTTTAAAATATGAACGAGTTACATACGAGTGATGTAGAATTTTAATTTTAATTAAAGGTCTATCAACAATAATCGTTACATAATGTAATAAAATAACTAGAAATTCAATGCAAAGATAATCTTTTATGTTTCGAGCGAATGTATTTAAAATGTTTTAATTAAATCTGATTCTCGTCAGTTATCATTTGACGTTGGTAATATTTTATAAAATTAATTTTTTTAATTTCATACACTTGTAAATTAAATGTATATTTAAATTAAATAACATTATTCATGTAGAAACAAACTGTTTTCAAGAAATTATTTCGGTAATTTATACGCACAATATCCTCCTGTCGCTCGACAAATTCAACGAAATATTTCATCAATATCCCGCAGCGACTGAATTAAGCATTACAATTTTTCGCAACAAATGAATCGCAGGAAGCGAGATTGAATTTTGAAGGTATTTCATTGTACTACCGGGATAACTCCGAAATTCGAATGGAGTTCCGAATGGGTTCACGGCAGACCACTGATAAATAGCTCGCGATTACAATCCTGTCGACCGTAACCGCTCGCCGGTGTGAGGATTTCCTCGCCGAAGGTGTACTGCCTCCCATCGTTTAGTGCCCCGAAAACGCAAGCTTGCGCTTGCCCTCGGCTACCGAAAGCCTTATTTATGCCGTTGAAATAAATACCTCCGAACTTCAAGCCTACCTTCGGGCATATATACGAAAAGCTTTTACGATTTTCATTAACATTTTACGAGTGTGTTTAAATAAACATTTATTCGAGCATTAAATAAGCTTAAAAGCCGACTGCAAAAAGGTGTTAATATATATTAATATTTAAAGAGAGGTAAATAAAATAATTTATTATCGTGAAACGGGTGATAATCCTTACTTTTTAAATTAGAAGTGTATATAATAATTGATTTTTTGTGGATATTGAATTTTTTTTTAAATCCATCAAATTTCGTACTCTTTAGAATGGTCCAGTTTATTTGCATTTGCATGATTCTAAGCCGTCTGTAAAACGTGGAAACCTGAAAGTCCTAAAAACTGAAAATCGGGATTAAAGGACTTAAAATAGTCCACTATTCATCACTAGTTCCATTTTTCACAAAAATAAAGCGTCTACGCATACATGCTGCAAAGTATTATGAGATACTAAAAATGTAAATAAAAAAATTTAACTTCTGTTAAAAAAGAAATAAAACGTAATTACAGATAAAATGAAAAAATAAATGTCGATTCGATATGAAACTGATCGGTCGAACGGTCGTTACATAAAAGTCATTGATATTGTGTTATCCTTTTTTTATGCGATCTCCCTTTGTTCCGATAACTTGTACACTCCTCGCCTTTTTACCGTCCGATTTCCGGATGTCGTATTATACATTCTGACAGGGGTAGCAGCAAGTTTAAATTTATGTCGCTCGCTACAAGATCCAATAAGAAGAGAAGAGAATGGAAGGCATAAATGTGAAACAATAAGAGACGCTGTGAGTGCCGATTCGTGTACTGAAATTCCCCGTGACGTCACGGGGATTAAGCGGCTAAAAGTGAGCAGAGGAACGGCGCAATGAGTTCCAGTCGGCGGATTAGGCGAAATCCGTGAAAGTTCATGGAAGAACGATTACGACTCCGAACAGTACGAAGGAGAGACAGGATAGGCCACGTGGAAGGCGGACAGAATCCACGGGGTATATAGTTATACTATGTATGTTTATGTGTACGTGTGTGTGTGAATTTATAGATACGTATAACCGTATCTGTAAATATATATACATATATGGTTGTGCTTTTATAAAGGACAATAAAAAAGTATGAGAATTTGAGAAGCGAAGGCAGAAGGGGACAATGGAGACAAAAGACAAAAAAGACTTTAATGTTTTTCACATGTGAGCTAAATAAAGAAAGAAAAATATGATTTTGTAGAAGGAAAATATTGTCTATCGGGCTTTCTACAAATGTTTCGCTTCTTTATTTTTTGTTTCTGATATTTTTTTAAAAGTTTTATTACTTAAATTAATGATACCGAAAGGATAACGAGTAGACGAGAAAATGAAAATAATTTATTAAGTTAATTATAACATCTTTTAATAGTCAGAATTTATTAAAGTTGCAAAATATTTACGTGACACGTAAATCGTTGACTTACTGTTTAGTGTCTGACCGAACGTTGATTTTATCACTTGCGTCAGTCAAATACAAATCGATGTTTTCTACTTATACCCTAATACATCTGGAGCGTTAACTTTCCTGGCGTCAAAAATAAAGATAAATTGAAACTACAACGTTGATTAATATAATTTCATCAGACACTTTTAATATCTCAATTATTTACTCGACATTTTTTTGCTTTTCATCCAAAATGTCAAAATAAATGCTGCAATACAGTGTATCTCGAGTTTACTACCTAAAAAAAATATAAAAAATAGTATCACAGTCGGTACCCATTCAGATATAAATATTACATATAATCCCAGACACGCATCTATTCACCGGGAATAAAAAATCTATACATCGGGACTACGTGCCTCGGCGCGCGTCATTGATCCGCTAAAAAAAAAATTTTGTGCACGCTATAGTCCCTCATACATTGATATACGTTTTTTCTAAAAAAGGTGGTCCTGTTCCCTCGAAAAAAAAGGGACAACAGAGTTATTTTTCAATCATAACTCGAGTGTCTTTTCCATTCTAAGCTCAAGTGTGTTAAAAAAAAGGAACGTGGTAGTTCCAAAAAGAATAAAACTCGGAGGCTAGATAGGAGGAAGAAAGGGAGGTAAAAGAGAGAGACAGAGAGAGAGAGAGAGAGAGAGAGAGAGAGAAGAAAAATTTGCGCTAAAGCAATATCTGCACGAGTATACAGCGCCTGCAGGTTTATTGAACGAAATAACTGCTGGCTCGTAATAATTGGTTATCGATTGACGGTGAATAAACCGGCACATCGATAATCCTGTAGATGTGCACACGTGCATGGGATTTCATGATGCACGCACTAAGCTCTCTCTCCCTGCTTTGTACATCAACTGAAAAAGTTATATATATAAAAAAAAAAAAGAAATAGAAAAAGGCTTACCGAACCTTTCCAGTTGGTTGATTTTCAAAGTTTGAAAGAGAGAGGAGGGGTATAAATTTATTTTTTGTTTAGAAATAATGCGATTAAAAGTGGATTTTGACCAAATGAATTTAGTGGCTGATTGCATTCGTCTGTTTCTACTTATAACGGCTAGTAAGTTTGGAGCTTGCTTTAATAGGGTACCTATAACACTCACAGCGCTTTGTACCGTAATAATTTAATAATTTTTTTGCGAAGAATTATCAAATTGTTATTTATTTTTTCAGTAAAGAAAAAAATGTATACTTTTTTACTTACACTATTATTTTTTCAGTAAAGAAAAAAATGTATACTTTTTTACTTACACTAGCCACATTCCCGCCCTTTGCGCCTTTAAATTTTTGAGACGTAAATATTATATTTACTTATAATATATTTAATTATATGGTATGTAAATATTTTTGTGGGATGTAAATGTAAATGTAAATATCAGAACAATATTTATACACATTTTGGTAACACCCTGATTCAGAATAAGTAGAAACTTTAAATTTAATAATCAGTTTTATTAATTTATCAATTATAAACGGTACTTTAGCAGTACAGTAATTTTTTGATGAAATTTCATTTTTCAAATTCCATGTGTGAACTAGACCAGTTTTCCTCTTTTGACGAAACGGATAATATTCTCCCATTTAATTCGTAAAAAATAAATTGCAATCATAATTCTATTTAATGAGCATAAGCTAACGCGAAAATGTTTGAGAGACCCACAAAAACAGAAATTATAATAAAATATGTCTGTGATTTATTATTATGATTTATTATTCTATCGAAAAGATAAAAAGCAATTTCTTGTTCTGAGCATTAATGCAATCTGCATTACATTTTTATTAAATTTGATGCAAGTTATTTCAGCAGTTCTTTTTCAATCTACAAAGATGAAGGGAATTATTATTATTATCCCAAAGAAGCAGAAGTTTATTTTGAATAAAAAACATAATTTTGTTTACTTTTGTTTACTTTTGTTTAATTTTATATGAAATTTTCTCTATATCTTGTATACACATATCAGCTATTGTTTATTCTCACAGAAAAAGGATTAAAATTAAAAGGAGATTAAATCCGCTTTTGCTGCTATACTTCTTTTAATACAGTTCCTCTTATCTTTCAACAGTACCGAAGCAGAAGGCGATATTGTTATCAAAATTAATCTAAAATATAATTATAAAGGTTTTTTTCCACACCTATTAAATGTCTGGCCAGTTAAATACTGATTAACAGATAATAATAAAAGATGATAATTAATTTTCTACTGCGGCACTATAATTACAAAATTTTTATATAGTTTGTAAAAAGAATAATTTATCCACGAAATTTTACAAAATAAATAAATACATACATCATCGCAACGACAATTAAAAATTTCAATCCTTAATTGCATTATCATCCGTTCGTTTAACATACCCCTCTCTCGTACAAATCGCGCATCAAAATTCAGAGATCGCCAAATCGCTCGTCCAGTTGGCGAGTGCGAATCGCTTTCCACGCAGAAGAAGCCGCAACGCGGAGTCGAGGAAACGGCATCAAACGTCGCGTTTAGCGCATAGCGTCGTGCGTCGTCGTGGCGGCCACTGACGAGCCGTCGTTGTCTGCTCCTCTCTCTATATACGTGCACACACGCGGACAGTCAATTTAATTCGACGTCGGCGTCGACGTCCGCAGAGCAGGCGAGCACTGGCCAACGGCCCGACGATAATAGGGAAACAAAGCGTCTACGTGCGCTCGTACCTCCGCTTCAGCCGGCGAATCCCGGCGAAGCGGGCCAACGCGCCCGATGCAATTATTCGGCTCGGATTTCTTTCTCCCCTTCTCATTTATTTACTCCCCTCGCGCGCACGATTATCCCGCGCAATACTTTTTGCCTCTTCTTTCTTTTTTTTTTTGTGGAGTTTTTCCTTTTTTTTTACTCTGCGTGTCTCGAAGCACCGGAGAGAAAGAAAGACGAGGCGAATCACGGATGGGTGTTATAACGCGGTTACGTCGGTGATGAAAAAGTGGCCATAAAAATGATAACATCATTAGCGGGAATACTTTAGCTTCGTTTTTATGTCACTAAAGTCAATTATAGAGCCTATAAAAGTGAGATGGCAAAGATAAAATTTTAACGCGAGTACTGGATTGAGCTGGATGATTATAGTTTTATTACAATTTGCGAGGTGGCAGTTAATCATAATTGTACGTGTAATGTTTTCGAATAAACTGTAATTATTTCTTTATTCTTTGAGTAATAAAGTAAATCAAGCAATTGAGAAATCGCGAGCTTTTCTGTATTTGGCTGTTTTTTTTATAGATTAGCAGGAAATTAAATTGATGGGAAAGTTTACTTTTTATTGACGCACTTGATAAACTTCCGAATAGCTAGAAAATTAAAAAACTTAATAGTTATTTAACTAAATTTATTCATATTTCGATTGAAATATTAAAAAGTAGATCAAAATATTTTGTTTCACAATAATCGTGTCAAGGATTATTAATGAACTTTTAACTCCCTACTTTAAAAAATTTATTGAATCATTTTTTAAATTCAATGTTTTTACGAAGAGAATCATTAATTTTTTACTAAAGCAACTGTTACAAGAATTTAGTGCCATTCGTACAAAAGTCTAATAAAAAAATCACTACAATTGACTCATTCGTCTGCAAATCGATTGGTATTTATGGTTACTTTTAGGGTAATTTTTATTAATTCATAAATATTTGTAATTTTATCGATATTTGAACTTCAATTTTAAATACAACAATAATATATCTTAAGAGAGGACTCAGAATTCCTAATTTGTATAAAATGTATGCACCGTCAAGTCAATTAATCACTAGTATCAACAATTAACTCGTCGCTTTGAATAAATTCTCGATAAAAGAAAAAAACGAAAAATTCTGCGGTCACATCTTAGGTAAGTTAGCTCCCTTAATAGCCTACTTAAATATACAAGTAAATCTTTGGGAAGCCATTGAGTTTCGCGCGAGAGTGCTTAAATGAATGAGCCATTATATCCCAGGCCTCGATGTCGTCTTAGAACTGAAATCATCAATTATGAGACGGCAATTAGCGCCCTCTAATAACGGTATCGTTTTAAGCCGAGAGGAAGTAAAAAAAAAGACGATACGAATGAGACTGTCAACGGCAGAGGATATATCTCGACGCCAACACTCTTTCTCTATTCCGGTTAATGGGTTATACGCAGAGACAAGTTTTTAATCACTACTACGTGACTGGCATTTTGTGCGCTCGCGTTTTCGTTAAGAGGAGGTGGAAAGATGGAGGGGGAGGGATCGACCGGCAGCTTTCATTATAGGGTTTTACTTCTGTATATAGCGCCACGCCGTAATTACTTGTTTGCCAGAATTAAAAGGTTTCCTCTCCTGGGCTTGAAAATACACGATAGCCTTATCGTATGCTGCAAGAGAGAGATGATAACTAGATAGATAGAGAGTAAGAGAATGAGAGAGAGAGAGAGAGAAAAAAAAAGAGATGGAGAGCGAGACAGAGAGTGACGAAGAGAGAATAAGGGAGAATGAGCTGGGAGAAAGAGAAAGAAAGAGGGAGATGATGCGTCGTGTCTTCTTGTAATTATCAACTTCGCGAATCTCTAATTAAAGCTCTGTCGATGGCACACGCCCGAAGGACACGTGACGAGACGCTCATCGGCACGATAATGCAGTCCGGGAGTTTGCAAACTGTTCCCTCCACGATGCTGTAGTCGACCCATCGTCGCTGTCGTCTTTACTCGTTTCGCTAGTCGCAAACGTAGTTAGGATTTAGGTTTTACGCAGGTTTTACTTGCTAATGATCATTACTGTAAATAAGATTGAAACTTTAATTTTCGACCTTCCACGTATGACGCCTGTAACATTTGATATTACGAATGTAACTTTAATTACAGGAACTTATAACTGCAATAGGAACTTAATTGTAGATCTTGAAAGCTCACAATTCGTACAAACGTGGATTGAGTCCACTCAGCAAGTACAAGGCATTGTTACAGAAATAAAAACAAACTAGGCTATAGTGTTCAGAGTGGGCGGCTCTTACAATTTCAGTTTTTTTCTACAAGACTATACATTAAAGAAGATCATTTTTATATAACTAATTAATCTAAAAAATCATTGTAAATAATTTTTTTCTACGGGTTCAAAAAGTACTCCATATGACGAGTACTGACAGTGTGCCGATCGGTCACATGTTAGTCAAATATATGTAGATGATTTAGCATCAAATCAAAAATAACTGGCTTCACTTTTAACCCTATATTTTTCTTGTATTTACTAAAAATACTGAACAGTATCGATTAATGAAGCACATCACTTTTACTTCGATCCCATGGGGTTCTGATATGAGTAGTTTATTGTTTCATTATTCGCTACTGGAAAACAGTTTTCGAAGTTTTATCCAAACTCGATGATCCAAGGATGTGACATTCTCCGAGTAAGATTTCTTATAAACAACGTTTATAATTCCAAAAAGTTAGTTTTACAGGGGATCCTTGATTTGATTGATTGGCTATAATCGAAATCGGTAGTAAAACGCTCAAACCACTTTGTTTACGGCAGCACTATAGGCAGCAGGCGATAAGCAAAAGTGGTTTATGTGTGGAGCTAGCTTGCGCGAACTTTGACGAACTTCAACAAGCCTTGAATGACTCGCTAGTTCGATAATCCTATATTCTGGGACTATCTGCCGTAAACTCAAAGTCAATTCCGTGCGAGCTTTTGGAAATACCCGAATTATGAGGCATAAAGCGATAACGCTTCTGTGTTATTAAACATAAACATTTTCGAATGTACGTATAACTTTGCAAAAAAGTTAAATTAATGCATTATGTTCTAAATCGAAATGTTCGAATTGACAGTTTTGATGTACAAAATTACCTACTGATCGTTACAGTTTACTCCTATTGTCGCAATTTCGGCAATGTATACTCTTAAGACACTTTGGGCTTGAGATTATGCTAAAGCAAGTTTTGAGCAGCCTTACGACGTTCTTGAGCATACATTTGATCTAACAATGCGTTCAACGATTAATTATTATTCAGATATTTCTGACAATTATTTTTTACAATGACTTAGTATTTTTAAATATTCATTTAAATGTCTTTGAACTTACATTTGTCTTTGACCAATTTGAAATTGAAGAACATCATTTCGAGGCTAACGTGCATGTTTTTAGGCTTGTATGTTAAATAGCCAACTGCATATTTTAATTGAAATTATCAGTGTGCCAGAAATTTTTAATTTAGAAAATGTATTCTTTTTAGAGATCGCAATGCACCTTACATCCACAGGGGTCACTTTAATTCCTATATGGATACATATTCGAATCTAAAATATGCTATTTTCGTCTCCTTTTTTATATTTATAAAGTCCCAGAATAATTTATTTATTTTTCAACTATCTTGAACATAGTAACTAATGTTTTGCATCTTGACTTATTAAACAGAAGCACAAAGTTTATTCAAAGAGTTTTTTTAATATTTAAAAAATTTTTAACACGTCGATTTTTTATTTTTTGCAGGTCACCAATGGTTGAAAACGAACCTGGACGTAACTCCGGAATCCGGTTGGGCAGTCGATCCATTCGGCCACGGCGGTACAGTACCCTATCTTCTGAAAGCTTCGGGTGCATCCGGTACTATAATACAGCGCATTCATTATGCCTGGAAGCAGTGGTTCGCCAAGAAGCAGTACGGCGACTTTGTGTGGGTGCAGCCGTGGGATCAGAGTGGCGCATCAGATATGCTTACTCATAATCAGCCGTTCGATATTTACAACATTAAGCACTCCTGCGGGCCCCATCCCCACGTCTGCCTCAACTACGACTTTCGCAAGATCCGCAACGAGTACACGGAATACTCTGCCAAGGCTGTTGATATCACGTCTAGCAACGTCAAGGCAATGGCGGAACAATTACTTGAACAGTATTTTAAGACGGGATCGCTATTTCCACACAATGTTGTTTTAATACCATTGGGTGATGACTTTAGGTGAGTAGAATTTCATATTTCTTGAAGAAATTGAACTTTATTACACTCGCAATTTTAATTGATCTGCATACATTGTATATTAATTTAACTAAATTTTAAATTCAATAAAGTATTACAAATATAAAAGGCAATAAAGAAAATAATTATAATTTAAGTACTTAATTTACGCTTCTAACATGTTTATTTCTAATTCGATTACAGATATGACCACCCAATCGAATGGGACCAACAATACACCAATTACAAAATCCTGATAGATTTCATAAACAGCCGTAAGGACGAATACAATGCTGAAGTAGTATTCGGTACGCCAAAGGACTACTTCAACGAAATACAAAAACGAATGGCTCGCTTCCCAACTCTCAAGGGTGACTTTTTCGTTTACTCAGACATCTTCAGCGAAGGCAGACCAGCTTACTGGAGTGGTTACTTCACTACTAGACCGTACATGAAAATTCTCGATCGTGAATTGGAAGCAAATCTACGATCGGCCGAGATTCTCTACACTATAGCATTAAACGTTGCTAAACAATCTGCCAAAGATATAAAACTGTACGAAACGTACTTTGAAAAATTAGTAAAAGCACGTCGAAACCTCGGACTCTTCCAACATCACGATGCCATCACCGGTACTTCCAAATCATTCGTGATGAAGGACTACGCTCTTAAGCTGTTCGAATCTATTTCTGACATGACCAGCTTGCAGAGCTTCGCTATACAATCCTTAGCTGCTAATGAACTCAAGGCTAATTCATCAAGTCAAATCTACGTTTTGTCCGAATCTGATCGCGACAGTTACGAGAAGCTTCCGAAGAAGATTCCTATAAATATTAATAGTCATGAAACTAAAAGAATCGTTCTGTTTAATTCGCTCGCTCAACCACGGCAAGAAGTTATCAACCTCAAGGTTTCTACATACCGCATTCGCGTTCTAGATTCGCAGAAGAATCCCATCCCTTATCAGATTGCTCCAGTTATGAATGCAACGAGTATAACACACGATCTCTACGTCATATTGTTCGTTGCAGAACTTAAACCCTTGACAATAGCCGTTTACTATTTGCAACAAAATGACAAAGTACCAGCTGAGGCTATTTCCACAGTCTACTGCAATAGATGTGGTAAGGACAATGTCTTCCCAATCAAACCAATGCTGGTGGGCGATGTCCAGCTTGAAAATCAGCGCATGAAGCTGTTGTTCGAGGGTCAAACTGGTTTCCTCAAACGAGTTACGAAAAAACCCAGTGGTAAGATCATGCAATGCAATATCCAATTTGCCGCCTACACCTCAGCGCAATTCCACAGCGGAGCTTATCTCTTCATGCCCGATCCAAATCTGCGTGATTCTGACAAAGATGTTCTAGATGCCTACATGCCACATCAGAAGATCTATATTGTTTCGGGTGCCCTCAGTTCACGGTTGACCGTGGAATATGGAAAATTACTTGCACATCACGTAGCTATTTATCACAAAGAGGGAGTATTGTCCGAAGCGATCCACATAAGGAACGTCATAGACTTCGAGACGCCACCAAAGAATCGTGAGACAGAGATGTTCATGCGCATTCAGACCGACATTGTCAACGGCGATCCGCCGGAGTTCTATACGGACCTCAATGGTCACCAGATGATCAAACGCACTAAGATCGAGAGAATAGGTATCGAGGGTAATTATTTCCCAATCACATCGATGGCTTACATCGAGGATAACTCGCACAGGCTCACACTCTTGGTGAACCACGGCCAAGGTGCAGCCAGTTATCAGCCTGGTTGGCTAGAGGTCATGCTGGACAGGAGAACCCTGTACGATGATTCCAGAGGCATGGGCGAGGGTCTACTGGACAACCGGAAAACAGTGATCAAACACTGGCTACTACTGGAAGATATCACAGGAGAAAAGGATCGCTATTCAAAACCGTCACTGTTCGCTAATCAGATGAGCAACGCTCTGAACTACCCAGTGAACATTTTTGTGGTGGATGGTTCGGAGACGGAGGTCAAACTGGCACCAGAGACGAGGCTTCTTAGTCACAGCTTTCCCTGCGATGTGCACCTACTGAACCTACGTACGAACCACGATCCCAAGATGCCTCACTATCCCATCAACAACGCATTGATGGTACTACACCGACAAGGTTATAGCTGCGACGTCGGAGCTGACGTTCCAATCAAACACTGCCCACTTAACGACAAGCTGTCGGCTGATACAGCTTTCTACAAACTCAGCGCACCCAATATTACGAAGACCTCACTGACCGGTACGAAGATGCACAAGCATTTGAAGGACGGACTGCAGGACATCGCACTGCAGCCCATGCAACTGGAGACTTATAACCTTAACTTCGCGACGAATCTTCACTGAGTGAGAAGATTGCATCGAAGCAAGAGCTGACGGAACACTTGTAGTGTTAAACTATTCTTAGCTTGTATTTTACAGCTGATGGTTTACAAAAGGCAAATACTGAATTGCGTTGGGATCCAGGTTTTTACGTGAACGAGCGTAATCAGACGCACTCAGAAAAATATCTCCCCTAGATTGTGAAAGAAACTGTAGAGGAGTCTAAAGTGATTTTCCTATCGCGAAGTAATGTATAAAAATAACGAGAATAAAAATAGAGTGAATTATTCATAGTCTACACCAAGATACTTTTCTGAGTGCGCGCACCATCGATTCCTGCCGAAGGAACCATTCATTTAATAAAAAAAAAAAAAAACGATTAGAAGGTAAATTCGTCGGTATTATTCATGGGGAAACGTTGGAACGGGGGTGGGGGGGGGAGGGCGAAGCAGAAGTCGCGGGAGAGAGAAATCAAAGCTTGTTTTTACTCGAATGGAAGAAACGGGACTTGCGCAGGGATAATCGCTTCGGTGCTCGCCTCGGCGCCCGATACCCGCCGCGATAATTATCAATTACATGCATCAATGAAACACGTGGCTTTTTCTTCCGGCGGCGGAAGGCGCAAAAACCCCCGACTACCACGTGCGACTGAGCGCGCGCTTAGCGTCCTTTTGCGGGGCGCTCGCCGCCAAAGGGATCACGAGTGAATGAGCTTGATGAGGGGGGTTGAGAAAAAAATCGATTATTTACCTGCTAACTACGGACTGATACCGATACATAAATGTTGAAACGCGAAAGTTTGAAATAAACGAGATGAGTGAATTGTTTATAACAATGATGGATAGGGCAATTATTATTATTATTTTGTTTAAGTATTAATTATTATTAACATTTTAGATTCTTTCTAAGGTACACTTACAAGGAGATGACCAGGGTTGCGGGTCCTTGATTTCGCCCAAACTTTGTAGAATGATTCTTTGGTCCAAAAAAATGAATACGTGTCTCAGGATTTTATTGAATGGGGCCTAGTAACAAAATTAGGGGACTTTTTAGGGGAAATG
>JAWWEN010025088.1:0-17362 GCA_035582955.1 Sycophila texana | reverse complement strand
GAGGCCGAAAATACAAAATTCGCAAAGCGGGAGCGGGAGCGAAAGTGGTACTTTCGTCCCGCTAGGCTGAAAATTATCTGTTTTAAATATTAGGTAATTCTAAAATTAAGTAGAGATGCTACTTTGTATAGGATACAATCGTTCCAATAGTACTATACGAGTGAAAAATAAAAAGGGAGTACGCCACTGCATATACCTGTACGCGTACGCGCGTAAGCTGCAGCTCTCCCTCGTTCTCGGAGGTGTACGAGTATACACCGTGGGAACGCGACTCGTATAACAGGTAGTCACGACGAGAAGAGGATAGCTTACACACAACAGGAGACCTTACACACAATCACACGCACACACCCATAGAGCCATGAGCCTTCCGTTCTCCACCCACCCCGAGCCAACGACATTGGAAATTTAACTAAAACCAGTGCTCTACCAGAACCCGGTGGCCTGGAAACGGACTGGAACTAATGAACCATATATAATATGAAAATTTGGTTAACAAATCGCCATCTCGTATCGAGTGTTCGGTATAACACGTGCGAAATAAACGATACTCGACTGGTGTGATTGTGTGTCCACCAGACGTTATACTCGATCGAGAATTATGTCTACCTTACTAATATTGAAAAGTACCTATATTATAACACATTCTTAGTAGTGTACAATTTTTTTTCTAATTATCTAAAGATTTACTGATGACGTACTGATTAGATTTTCGTTAAAATAACATTTTAATAAGATATGTCAGTACAATTTATTTTTAAATTCTATGAAAAGTATATATTAGTGCTGTAAAATTATTATTTTAATATCATAATTATGAATTAGATGCGGCAATCAATCAAAAAATGATCATTAGCAAATATTAATTGGTATAAGAAATAAGTTTTTAATTTTTCTTACCCCCCTCGGGTTAAAAAACTTTTTGAATTCTTGATCATGCTGTTCGACCGTATAATCATGGAGATATTGTTGCCTGACCACATGCACGTACATGGGCACACACACGCGTGCATTTTATTCCAACAACGCACGAAGGTTGTAAAAAAGTTTGCCAGTTTCACTTTTATTTACATATGCATGATACGTAGCCTGATCTACAGCTCAGTGATGTATCAGTTATTATATAGTTCATTAATTTAAGAATAGGTAATTAGTCCACCAGTTGTTACCATTAATTTTTTCTTTTGCAAACAAGCTCTGTCCATTCTTGAATGAACTTGTTTGTCACTGCTTTATCAGTTACTGCAGCTGCAGCTGCAGCAATCTCATAGACTTCGATGTAATGCATTTTAATTGTCAATTTTTCAACGTTAGAATTGCATTGCGTTGGCATACTAACTTCTAACATCCTAATTATCTAATTTGATTATAATTCTTATCAATATATTTATAATTTAATTATAAATCTTCACACAGTCAAAATTAATGATACTGAACGCATAACAATATCTATTTCTTACAGTATTTGACGATCAGAAATAACAATTAATTCTTTGAGTGAAAACTAATCATTTGAGAAAAAAATTTCAGTAATCACAAGTATATGTTTTAACTACACGCTAAATTTGCTAGAGTGAAATGGAGTTAAATTTGATTCCAATGGAGTCAAGTTTTCACTCGAAGTTTAGATTGAAATTAATTCTCCCAATTAGAGTGAAGTAGAGTAATTTTTTCACTCAAATTTAGAGTGAATGGGTATACCATAACCTAAAAAATCCTATTCTGTCAGAGGGAAATTCACTCATTCTACACGTGTAAAGTGATTATTTCACTCCACTAAAGTAAATTTCAAATTCAACTCTATGAATAAATCAATTCCAGAATCACTCTAAAAAAGGAATGAAATTTCACTCTAGCTGTTTTAGCGTGTAATATTTACTTTTCAACAAAAATGTATTTGTTTCAACCAATCATTAGTTGAAACAACTTGAACTAACCATTAGTTGTGACTACTGATCTTTTTTCCAATGTATAGACACGTAAACGTCATTCAATCGACTCATTTAGGCACTGTTAAAAAAAATCTGAGCAACTTTACACCAAAGTGTAAAGTTGTAATGAATCAGTGTTAAATTTTGGTGTAAAATTGCAATAAAATATTATATTACACTGTAGTAACGATCAAATAGTTTCACACTTTTCGGTGTTAAAATAGCGCTATAAACACCGAGACGGTGTATGAACAAAAAAATGTTCAGGAAAAGACACCAACCAGTGAAACTAGCGCACATTATATGAATACATTATAAATGACACTCAATAAGTGAAAAAGTAACATCAAGGCAGTTGATAAATAAATTTATTATTATTATTCACCGTATCTACAAACGATTCCTTAATAACACTGATTGACATGTTTCAATATAAAAAACTTACACACTTTTTGGTGTAAGTTTCGGGGATATTTTTAACAGTGTACGACACGTATAAATTGTTTTTCAGTGCAAGTTCCTCCAGATTATCGGACCGGACATCCTTTAGCATCTATCTATATCCCTGTCGGTCGAGAGGCCGCCTGTCTGGATTTGCCCCGATTTGCCGCGGTCGGCCTCGGTGCGTCCCCGACGGTCCTCCTCATCGTCTGGCGCATAACCGGTTCTCTCCGTCTCTCTTATTTCTCCGATGGCTGCGGTCGTGGTGAGTATTGGACGTTCATTCGTCCCCGCAGGCGGGAGGATCCGAGGAAATTGGACCCGGGGCATCCTCTATGAAGCAACGCTTTACATGTGCAAGTGCATCGCAATCGCACGTTTCGGAGAAACGAAAGAGGAGTGCGCCGAACGAGATATAGATCGAAGGGAAGCCTCGATTCACGGCATCGCGGCCAAATTCGAGCCTCTCCACGAGGTCGAGTCCCTACATAGACTTTCGTCAGCGTAGTGCTTACAGACAGAATAAAAGGGACCGTTCCGAATTACAATTTTTCTTTACGTACTATTCGCATACTAACTGATATAGTCGAGATAGTGATCTTCCTTCTTGCAGCAAGTTTAAAGCTGCTTTGGAGGAGGTACCTCTATCCGTGATCTGGACTGAAATATCCGCAATACGGGCGATAAATTTTCTTCGCGTTAATTTATTGCTATAACGTCCCACATATTACTTTTTAGCTGTGACGAGTGTATTCATTAGCGTGAGTAATAGTTGACTGAATATGTTTTACTTTTATTTATTTTCATACGTTTTGAAAGTTTATATGCGTCGTGGCGCGTCGTGGTGAATGGTTGTGCATAAAGGCAATTTTTAACGATTTTAAACTGCGATAACACCTTTTTTTATTGGCATTTTTCAGAATTATTATTAGGCTCAAGATAATGCTTGACTGTGATATATCACACATGTGCAATGTGTTTTTCTTTGTTTCGATACGATGATATCTTTAAGACTGTAATTTAAAGCTATTTAATGTAATATGTTTTTATTAGTTTTATAAATGTTTGCATTTGCAATAAACGTTTATTCTACTTTCCTACTTTTCACCTGTTACACTTTTATTTTTCCACCTTGTGATTTTCTTTTATTTCATTATTTATTTTTTTTTTATACTATAATTATTTAATTATATTGCAGAAATTCGATGATATTCATCTATCAAATGAAGATACCTTAGTTTTAACGATTTTTATGTAAGAGTCAAGAAGTGCTGAAAAATACATTAAAAGAAAGGAGCTAAATAGAAGATTCCGAAAAGATACAATCTATTTCAAAATAAAAAAGATTCTGATGTAAAACGAGTAAGAATATATTGTGCGTTCGCGCAACGTTTCTTTTATAAGCAGCTATAAGCTACCTTCGACTTGCTTGTGAGGGCTAAGGGTCAGAGCGGATGAGCCTTAATGGCCGGGAAACCGAGCATGAGCTGTGCTATAGAGCCATGGTCTTTGTTAGTTAGTGTACGCGCACGCACAACTTAATTATTGTGTGAAATCGTTGCTTAGTCCTGAGTTCGTTGATCTACCTTCACAAAGCTCAAGATTTTCCGCTTTAAAACTTCCTTTTTCCTGTCACTTCACTTTCTTTTTAGTAACTCCGAATAACTGTTTTACTGTTTTAGCCGTACTGTTTTGTCAGAGGATTCTTTATGAAGATGAACAAAAAAGTTTCTAAAAAATAATGCTTTTAGTTACTTTTAATTTAAATCCAATATTCTTTTTTTAATTTTCCCTGGTTCGTGTATGGGAGTGTGTATGTGTACCTTCCGTGTATGTGTGCGCGTGCATGCATCGGTGCATCGGTGCATTGATGCGCGCGCGTCTATGTTTTTACTTTTAATCGAATTTTTCGGATAAAAGTAAATATTTTTAGATTCTTCAGAAATTTGTGAAAAAGAATAACAATTATTCTTTTATGTTTTTTGCGTCCTTCGAGTTTGAAGCTTTCAAGGCTATTTTTTTTATATCGATTTTTATATACCGTTATAGATTAAAAATGCGTACAAACGTTTTTTTAATTTTACCCAATGAAATTTTAATTGTCTCCAATTCAATACTGTTTAGTGGCTCCCTTTTATAAATAGATTTAACAAAATTCTTTTTTAATCCTTATATCGATTTTGGTGTCGATATTTAATCATTTATTATATTAATAATAAATTATAATTGACATGAAATTTTCTAGAATTAAATGTAAGTTTTTTAGCTATGTTATTACTGTCGTTATTAAATGGAAAACACAATTTTTATGCAGGATGATTCTTTTAAAATGTTCCATTCAAAAATAATACAGACAAAATTGTAGGATTTCAAGGGGAAGTCGAAGGGAGACCTTGATTTTGACCATTTATATATTTCAAGGCTAAATCTAAGGTCATCCTTTGATTATAGCCCTTAAATTCCTTTAATTTTAGTCTCTAATTTTAGACATATTGGAAATTTATGGGACATCTAGTTTGCAACATACTTACACAGGGATTAATATTCGAGACTAATAAGATTTTTTAAATAAAATTGTTTGAAAATTGTGAATTAACAAGTAATTTAATATAGCAATATAACAAATCTTGTCAAACATTATTTTGAAATTGAGAAAGGTTGTTGATATATTTAAATGGTCTAAACAATTTTATTTAATAATTAGAACCTCTTCATTTTAAACTTGAAATTTTCTCTCTCTATTCTAGTTCTCTCTGATCTATTCTAGTTCTATTAAGTCTTTTAAGAACTCTCTCTATTCATTCACTGTGTACTGTGGATTAAACGGACCAATTAGACTGCTAAATTGATTGACTACGTAAATAAAGACATTATGCTCAACAGTAAACAATAATTTCTATTGTACCAATACTCACAAATAATACACTTGTGGCTCAGGAATCACAGTAAAAAATAATAATTAAATGTCGAAGGTTTATATGGTTAGAAAACAAATTGACAACATTTAAAGTTGGATCATCTAAAAATCATATAAAAATTGTACAGTATCATTAAAGAAAAAATATAAATAAATTCAAAACTCACTTCAAGTAGAATAAAAAAAATTCATTCTCTAAAAACCGATTCAACGAGGCAGGCCTTTAATGAGCACAAAGGCCGACCCTCCCAATAATTAATAATTAAACATAGTGCACACTTTAACGTGCACTTCGGCACACGGTTCCGAGACCTGTTCGTTCATCGATTTCGCCGTTCTCGCGTTGTCACAACACCGCATTTTCCATCAATAAAACTGTAGAGATAAAATACGAGCATTGAATTAGGTAGGAGAAATTAATAACGGTAACTCGTTCCACATGTCCCGCGCACAATGCAGGACACGCACGGACGAGCCTAACGAGCCACCCATACAGACTCTCCAAACAAAACCACTGTAAACAACAGAAAAGAAAAATGTTAAAGGGCACGCGGAAAAAAAGTAGCGACATTATATTAGCCGGGAAGCAAAAGGGCGGGCTGCTGGCGCGGGGATCCGTTACCTTACGTCACTTGCATGACCGCCGAGCCGTTAGCCTCTGCCTCTCCTCCCTCCTGCACCGATCGGCGTCCTCCTCTAATGCCTCCTTTGGTACATAACCTCAACGCGCACTGTATATATCCGCGCTCGGCTCTTCTTCGCGTTCCTCCTCTTCGATCGCCGCCACAGCGACAAAAAGGCCCACGTAAACAATAACACTTCCCGCGTCGCCCGCGAATGTAAACACACTGCGGCGGTCGAACAAAAAAAAAAAAAAAGAACGCGCGCGCGTTACTTGCGATATACTCGTATATACAGCTGGCGTGAAACGGCTGTGGGTTCAAGATGGAACGCGTGCTACCTTGCGACTGAGTCGCGGCTACACGACTCGCTACGTTTTACTCCTGCTATGCTCTGCGGCGGCCGTTCGCTCGCGCTCGGAGCCTCGGATCGCGTCGCTCCCACTTTCCTCTCCTCCCTCTCTCCCTCTCCCACCTTTCCACGCTCTCTCCTCTCCACGGCACTGCTCTCCTCTACTCCTGACTTGCGCCTATACTATGGCTCGAGAGCGCTGAATCGCCGCGGTGTTGTATGTGAGTGAGTATATATTCTTTTGCTGGCCTGGGCGATCCCCTGGCCCCTCAGGTGGCTCTTGTATTCTTTATAATGCGGATGAGTATATAGTTATACCCGTCACTCGTCTCGACCCTCGGGGCGCGCGAGGCCCAAACATGGGCCCCGCCCAAAAAGAGCTCTTTTCTAACTGCATCGGTAACTAACACTTAATTTGTGTTTTATTTTTTTCATGGAAACTTTTTTTTTAGAAGTGCATGCCCTGTATTTTATATTTTCCTCTCTTGGTTTTTTTTTTGTTTTTTTTTTAGTACCAACAATAACTTTTTTTTAAGTTACAAAAGTCTAATTGTTTGTTTATTTATTTATTTATGTTATACGGACATGAACGCTCTAATAATAAAATAGTACTAAATATAGGCGCAAAAGTAAAGTTGCTAATTACAACAGTAAAATTAGCAATATAATTGTCTATTGAAAAAAATACTATTGGATTCAGAAAAAACACTTGCCAAATTAAGTTATTAAAATTTAGAATAAAATTAATGAAATAAACAAACTTTATATATTTAATTTGACTACAGCAGTTTCAAACTTACGCAAGTAGTACAAAATTAAGCAGGTGGTTCCCTAATACAGCAGTAAAATTAGCAATATATACATAATTAAGTGCTTTAAAAAAAAAAAAAATACTTTTAGATTTAGAAACTTGCCGATAATTTCCTAGTTAAGTTATTAAAATTTTAATAAAAATCAATAAAATAAAATTTATTTATTTAATTTTAATACAGCAGTTTCAAAATTACGCAGGTAGTACAAAATTAAGCAGGTGGTTCCTAATATAACAGTAAAATTAGCAATATATAATTAAGTGCTTTTAAAAAAAAATACTATTAGATTTAGAAACTTGCCGATAATTTCCTAGTTAAGTTATTAAAATTTGGAATAAAATTAATAAAATAAACAAAATTTATTTATTTAATTTGAATACAGCAGTTTCAAAATTACGCAAGTAGTACAAAATTAAGCAGGTGGTTCCCTAATATAACAGTAAAATTAGCAATATACAATTAAGTGCTTTTTAAAAAAAATACTATTAGATTCAGAAACTTGCCGATAGTTTCCTAGTTGTTATTAAAATTTGCAATAAAATTAATAAAATACACAAACTTTATCGAATGTAAATAAATCAGCTTCAAAATTATGCAAGTAGTACACAATAATTGAGCAAGTAATTCTCACTTGAGGTATTTATCATTCGAAGGTGTTAAAAAAATCATTTTCAAACTGCGTAAGACATATCGATTATACTTACTCGATTAATCAATCAATCTCGTACTAATCAAGTTTTAATTCTCTTTTAATTGTTATTAGATTTGGCTCAGACCTACTTTGCGCTCTATACAGTTGCGTAACGCTCATATTACTTTTTATTCTCAAGATATTATTTGATTTATAGTACAAAATATTTTAAACATTTATTTTTATTTTTTAACAAACATTTAAACTCATATATTTAAATTAAGAAAAGGAAGTGTAAAATAAAAGTTGAGGAAGGTAAGCAGTGTTAATTTATTTCCTCACTAAAATATTAATTCGTAAATCTGCGCGGTTATTTAAAAAAAAAAAAAAGGGTACTAGTCACATTTTTATGATTTTGAGATTGCTAACTATGGGACGTAATAAATTGAGGTACCCTTACGAAAGTATTTTTTTTTTTTAATATAATATAGTTACATACAAAACTTTTTATAATCTATAATAGATATAGCATTTAAAGTATAATGAGTACGAAAACAGTCTTTTCTCAATTTCGAAAAAGTTACGACTTGTGCCTTTCTTCAAAATCACCACAGTATTAAGCGATTCATTAATATTTTAATTTACAATTATATAGTAAACGATTGATAGTGCACCATCAAAATTACATGCGATCGTGTGCGTGAAAGTGCTTGTGCGCGCACGTGCGATAGACAGAGATAGATATAGATAAATCGGACGTGATTGATGGATCATGAAAAATTGCCTTAGTGATTTGGTGTTAAAATAATAGAGAAGAGGAGCTAATAAAACTTGATTGGTTCATCGCGAGAAGAGGTTGAATTTTAGATATATAGGTATATACGTACGCGGATGCTGTCGCATACTCGAACGGCAGTCTGATGTATAGCTGCCAGAGAAAATAGCTGTAAAGTCCGTACGCCGCGCATGCACAAACGAATATAAAACGTGTCGTACGAAGATGGCCTCTTTGCGCCTATGTACTTTTTTTTCCCTCGTAGTTGAATATATATTTAACGTCAGAATAAAATCAAATGCTTTTTCTGTCACTCGTAAAAAGAGCGTGTAACTATCGCGGGGTATTATAGATTTCGGTCTTTCGAAAATGAATGATTACGCTGTTTGGAATTATGACCAATAGGACCTAGTAATTATAAATTTTCTTTTTTTTTAAATCTAAAGAAAGTATAAATTTAAATAATCGCAGGTACAATTAATTAAACAATGTTAATGAACTAGAAAGTAAAAGACGCGCAAGAGCACATAAAAAAAAATGAAAATAAAAATGAAAATTTGAGATAAATTATATATTTTGAACAAATATTTCTTCATGGAACTGTATGTAATTTTTTAACCGTTTTGCGCTCTCGCATGACTCGCCAAATTACCACCTGACATTGGGATTTACGCTACTATTGTACTTCAAATAATTATGAATAATTATACATAATTATAAATAATTTCATTATCCTCCCAACTAACAATAAGTTCGAGTTTCATTGAATATGCTGCAGTCACTTTTCGAGAAAAAGAAAATCTTTTGAAATTTAAATTCCTATGGAAAAACTAACTGTTTGCTCTACATATCAAACAAACTTCGTAAATTATGCATTATGCAACCAGGTATACGCAGAACAGAAGATTCACCGCAAGAGCTGCGTTTGTCTCTTTCAGTGCATTCCTATGCAACTTTTAAATTGAATAAGAAACAACTGACGACGAAAGTAAAAAAGAAAAGTTGCACGAGAAAAGGTCGAGAGCTCGGCCGTAAAAAAAAGGAGAGTCGCAGCTTTAAAAGGTTTTTAAACAGTAATGCAAATGCCAGACACTAGAGCAATGTGCGCTGCTCGAGGCCTCGAGCCAGGGGACTACTTTTTGAGCAGCTGCTTCGTTGCCTCCTCAGGTTGACCGTAAGGAAAACAAAACGAGTGTCTGCAGATTGCTCGACGGTCATTCACACTAGCGACATGCAACAGTTGCTTCTTCTTGTCTACGCAGTTAAAAATACGAGGCACTCTCGAACGCATAGCTTTTCAGTGCGAAATTGATCGAACTTAAACATCTCCTTATTGTGTAATCGTTTTGTATTCATGTATTCTTATTGCTCCATAAAGCTGCGCAAACAATGCATTCTTTGCGTAAAAGAAAGCTGAGAACTATATTACAGGAAGGATTGAAGTTGATTAATTCGATAAAAAGAATTTCACGATGCACGATTAGGGATGCTTGAAAGTTGCTAAAGTACCTTGCACATGAATGTCTTAAGCTAAATTGATATCGTGATTCTATCAAATTGGATAAATGAAAATGAATTAAGAAGAATGTTGAAATTTAATACATTTTTTTGTAGACTTAAAATGGAACTGTGATTCTTGCGTGTATACACTGCAGAGAGTTTTTTTTTGTAAAAATTGCAGTGAAGATAGCTTTTCATAAAAATTACGTGAAAAAAGGTAATTGCGGGACAGCTTGCCAGCCTTTGAAATTTTTACGGAAAAATTGTGGTAACTTTTTATCTTAATCTTGATCAAAAAATTTTTGTAAACACAGTTAAAAAAGCTTTGTAAAAAATTACGAGGATTTTATCCAACAAAATTACGGAGCCTTGTCCTTAAATTTACGGAACATTTCCATACAATTGCGGAGCTTTTCCATAAAATTACGGATCCTTTTCTTGTAAAAATTATACGAGGCATTTTTTTGAGAAATTGATAGAAGTAATTCTCCTGTCGAAAAAGGAGTTTTTTTTTTGCAAAAATAACAAAGCTTCGCCAGCCGTTGTAGATTGCGGTAAAAATTAGTGTATTTCCCGTAAAAATTTGCAGTGCTTGCAAATCATCCCGCGATTATGTTTTCACCGTAATTTTTACAAGAATATTCTCTCAGTATAGATTCTATGAACAGCTAAACCTGTGCTTGCAAGCACTATCAAATTACCATCACCGTAAAAGGAACAGTGAAGACAAAAAAAGAGCAGCACAGAGAGCGTAAGAGGATTCATGCCAATGCAAGATTGGATTTATTTTACAATGATCCAGGTTAAATGTAATATTTTTCTTATCACCCGTCATCTTCTTTGTTTTAAGTCATTAATATTTATCAATGATTCATTACTCTCTAAAATTGAATTAGTGGAAATTTCACGCACTAATTTTTTTTTTTTTTGGTGAACAGATTTTTCACTAATTAATTAGTAAAATTCACTATTTATTAGTAGAATTTCACTAATTGAAATAGTAAAAAATTGTCTACTTAGTTGTATTAGTGGAAATTCAAAATTATTCACTATTTCACACTTTGTACTATCCAAATTAGTGCATAGTCACTAGGAATTAGTGGTTTTCACTAATTCAACTTTAGAGAGTACGAAGAGTTTTTTTTAATAAAATTGATAGAACTAATATTCTCCTGTGGAAAAAGGAGCTTTTTTTCTTGCAAAAATAACAAAGCTTCCCCAGCCGTTGTAGATTACGGTAAAAATTACCGTGAACTTCCCGTAAAAATTTCCAGGGCTTGCAAATCATCCCGCGATAATGTTTTCACTGTAATTTATACAAGAAAATTCTCTCAGTATAGATTCTATGAACGGCTAAACCTGTGCTTGCAGGCACTATCAAATTACCATCACCGTAAAAGGAACAGTGAACGAGAGAAGAGGATTCATGCCAATGCAAGATTGGATTTATTTTACAATGATCCAGATTAAATTTAATATTTTTCTTATCATCCGTCATCTTCTTTGTTTTAAGTCATTAATTTTTATCAATGATTCATTATTCTGATAACCGATAGAGAGGTATTGCGCGGTAAGGTGAATACCATATGGCCTATGTTTTGAATTATAAAAAGATGATTTTTGAATTAAAAAAGTGATAATCAAACGCACTTCCGGTTCTATCGGACTTTTTTGTTATAGACTACATAGGGTTACGAGCGATGTCTCTTTAAAGCAAACCCGACTTTTAAAACGAGGTTTTTATGGTTCGAAGACGAGAACGCATAAATATGGGCCACCTTATATATTCTCCTATCATATGTGTTTATCTTTGTCATCTGGTTTGAAATTGAAAAGGGAAATGCTTCGAGAATAGTGCACTTCGTGTCAAACGGGTGTGCGAACCAACAATAGCCACTGAAAAGCGCGATATTGCTGTGTCGGTACCGTAAGCTATTTTGCCGTATTGTGCCATTGCACAATACAGAATCAATCGCTTATTCATACTGTCAGCAAATATGACTTCCTGCCTAAGCTAATTCGCAAAGCAACTTCATATTTTATACACTGTAATTTTTAATGTCACCTAAAATAATAATTTAAGATTTATGTAGTTTTAAAGTAGCATTACAATTAATGTCAATGGCTAAAATCATTTATTTAAATAATCCTGAATCACGGCAGTTATAGCTTCATTTACCGTTTGTTTTTGCTTTTCGATGTCATTAAGAAAAAAAAGTTTTTTTTCCGTTAAGCGCTGTTAGCATCTTGGTTTAACGTGCGTTTATAAACACTGAGTGCGAAACGTTTGTTTTGTGTCAACATCTTACATTTCCGTTCATTCGTTCGATAAAAGGAAAGATAACAACGCGGTATACCCATAGCTGTTCAATCAAAATGGAATTAAGTGTCGTATATAAAGAACCAGATTTTTGCTTCCTCACAGAGGAATCCTTCCCTAATAGCACACAACGTTTTAAATACATTTTTAAAACGTGTTTTTGACCTTTTTTTGGATGTAAAAACGTTTTGTGAACGTTTTATGCTATTTGGGTTTGTAATAGTAAAATTTTAAGTTTCGTTGAAAGATTATAGAAATTGGTTTTCAACATTTTTTTTAAATTTACTCGTAAATTTAACGAAATTATTACTCTTTAATTCTTGTTTCATCATCGGAACTTTAATTGATGTTCAAAATAATACAAAGTACGCTAAAATTTTAATTTAATTTCAAGACGTCGTTTATTTCTTCACGTACACAACAAATTCATATTTAACTGTAAGACATATTTAGCAACAAATTCATATTTAACTGTAAGACATATTTAGCAAAAAATACATATTTAACTGTAAGACATATTTAACAACAAATTCATATTTAACTATAAGACATATTTAGCAACAAATTTATATTTAGCTTTCAGATGAAGCTTGAATTATAAATTAAAAGAAAAACTTTTTTATTCTTTTTTCCACTATACTATAGACTGTTTTCTTTTTACAGTCGATTTGCTTTGGTATTTCTCATTGCTGCAGGGCATTGTCACGTAATCTGCGAGCGTAACGAAACTATAACAGCATAATAGACTTGATAATCCGGTTATTGGGAAATGCATTTTCATCGGTGTACTCGTAAGCGATTGGCGAACTCGCGCAGCGGCAGAATAAAGTCTGCCTCGGGAATCGGGAATCGGGTAACGGAAATCGGATATTAAATACAAGCCCATACATACATACATAAACCGAGTGGTAGGTGCCGTACAGCAGGCGGAAGTAAAGTTATGCAGTGTGTGTGTTTCTTGCCTGTAGAATTTCCCGCATAAATTAGTGACACAATCATTCGATTGTGCATCATTTATGGATGTATAAAAGATAGACGCTTGGAAGGACGGGGTTGAAATAAAAATACACCGATGGAGATATAAGAGACTCGGAGAAGGCGAAACGCGAGGGTATAGAGCAATTTCTGATCAATAGCGTATTGGGAGAAAGCTACGAGTGTGGAATGTGCGCAGGCGCGACATCAGCTGGAGCTGCCGCCACCAACGCTGCCATCGCCACCCCCATCGTCGCCGGATCTCAGTGTGTAAACGACTGCGTATCCCTTAAAGCTTTGTTCCGTGCGATTTGCGCGATATCACCGCAAGCTTCGAGGTTCCGAGAGAGCCTCTATACCACCAAGTTTCATGACATTCTTTTATTTTTCACTGATATTCTTTTTATATGATACTCAGAGACAACAAAAAAATTACTATAATTTTTAAATAAAAATTTTTATTTTTAATTTCAAGTTGATCGCTGTAAATCTGAAAATGTGAAAATTCACTTAGAAAATGTGAATAGTATTATAGTGAATAGATAGATAGATTTCTGAGAACGGGAAATTCACATTTAGCTTTTAGATTATAAAATAGAATAGATCCAGCCAAATCAGAAAAATCTAATAGAGCTTGCAGTTCATTTCTTTTACTTCCTCATAGAGGAAGCTTTGCATCATAGTAACATTTTGAATTTTGTTTAAACTTTGTGAAAACATGTTTTATGTTCTGATCAATAGTTTCTGAGAAAAAAATGAAAAAATGAAAAAAAAAACAAGTGTTTTCTATGTCCAACGATTACTTGAGTAAAAATGCTTTAATTGACTTGAAATTTTCAGTTATAAAATTTTCATTATGAATCCTTATAGATAGAAAAGTTTATTTCTCCTACACTAATCTGTCAATTGCTTTGAAAAAAATCATGGTAACGTAGAATATAAATATCTATATGCTATAAAAAAATTTCGATCAATTTTGATCACTAGTTTCCAAGAAAAAAAAATGAAAAAAAAATGTGTTCTTGTACCTCCAACAAATAATTGAGTAAAAATGCTTTAATTGACTTACGTATTTCTTTTTGCTTCCTGATAAAGGAAGATTTGTATTAGTAACACGAATTTTAAGTTTTGTTTAAACTTTGTTGAAACACGTACGTACAGTGAATATAAAAAACTTTAAAAAATTATTATTAATAAATAAAAAGAAAGGAAGTCTAAAATTTTGTTTGTGGACGCTAGGTGCCAATCTATTGGCAGCGGTTTTATTTATTCGAAAATTTGATAATCCTTTGTAATCATCCATTCCTGAGAAATTTGAACACGCTTGCAGTCGAAAGCTTCTAATTCCAAATGCGCGGTACAATTCCAATCGAAATGCTTGGAGTGATCTAACGATCGGATAATAGCACTTATTTGGAAAGCACCCGGGAAATGAGCGCATTAAACAAATATATTAAGTATATAATAAATTAAAAACAAATATATTAAGTATATAATAAATTAAAAACTAATTCATAACAGACTTTTAGCTTCTAAGAAAATGCATCTATTTATCTATTTGTTTATTATTTTTTATTATTAATTAACATATTTCATTATATTTTAAATAAAAGGCGTGGCATTTGAGGGTACTTTAGAAAATATGTAGCGGATCATCAGTTTCGTATATTGCGCTCTTTCGAAAAAAAAGAAAGAAAAAGAAAACATAAAAGTTGCAGAGTCATGCACTCTATATATCAACCCCCAAAACCTTTTCTTCGGACAACAGTTCTCCTGTGAGATAATTTCACTCTCCGCGCCCTTTACTCGCTTAGTACACATCGGCCTACTTCTCGTCAAAAGCGTATTTCTCGAATATTTTCTGCCCAATTACGTCGTCCTATATCGCAACATTGAGAAGCACGGGAATCGCAGAGCATACTGTATTGGAAAATCGCCAAGGCTGGCCCACTTTCTCTCGTGTGCCCGAAGTAGGGGCAAAACATTGAGAAGATTAAAGTAGAAAACCTTTCAGGGGAAGCGACTGTCCACATTTCCCCACATTTTATTGACGCTTCACATTTCAATATCAGCCTATATCTCTAGCTCTTTTTGTGCAGCGGCAAAAGTCCGCGGCCAATTCATTGTCGGGTAAGAAAGAGATAAGCCGCTGCGAGTGAATCGAAGCAGCCATCAAAGAGGGACTAAAATCCCCTGATATATAGCTGGAAGAGGAGGAAGAAAGAAATCGAGCTTTATTGAACTTTGCTGCATTCTAATGCGGAAATACATCAGCAGCAATGAGTCCGCAGATTCTTCCTATCGATGATTGATCTATCTAAAATATTTAACAACCATCAGAAAAATCGCATAATTTTTCGATTAATTTATTATTTAATTGTTAAACGGGCAAAAGTGCCCTTTAAATTGCAAATAAATGTACAAAGTAACGCCAGGATCCAATGTAAAGTTAAACGTAGAATACTACAATTAATATAAAATGGAAAACGCTCTTAAATTCACCTACTACCTCAATAACAGTGAAGCGCCTAGGGATAGTGTTCCAGTACCTTTTCAGTCTATTCAGTCTATTTAAAAAAAAAAAAAAAAAAAAACTTAAGCTGCCACTGGCGAGGTCGAAACGTCAACAGCGAGTACCAAGTAAAAGGGACTAACCAAAAGCGACTTGTACTACTTAAAAAATAATCTCTCTTTCTCTCTCTTTGCTGAAACGAAGAACTAAAGCTTACTCGGAGAGTACCAGAACTCCAGATCACGAATTTTGTTGAAACTGTAGGATGTCTTTTCTTAGGGATAAAAATGAAGGAAGCTAAAATTGAATACTAGATTGCTTCACAGTTTTTGTACTAACCGGTATAATAAAATTGTTACTTTCCTTCAATTTTATGATTAAAAAAATATGTTTCAAATTTTCATAATTTATTTATCCTTCATATGTACGATAACGATAATAATCCGTAATGTTTTATGATGCTAAAAATGTTTTTTTTTTTCAAAATTGGAAAGACTTTAAGATGAAAATTAAGAATGCATTTCACCCGGTGTTACTTTTTAGTATAATTAATTTTAAGTAACGACTGTGATATCACTCAGGTGCAATCATTTTTACTGTAAACTTAAAATGATTATGAACTCAGAGCGGAGTACGTTATTTGTATTGTTGCATTTTTAAAACTGTCTCATGTATTTGTATACATCATCATTATTTGTAAATATTGTAATTTGCAATAAACAACTATTCTATGCTATTCTATTCATTTATCTACGAATTCTAATGCATTATCGCATTATCGATCTTCGTCATTAATTATCAATAACTTTGGAGCAAAATCACATTTTCTATCGTACACTCACAAAAATTTAATCTAACTGGTAGAAGAATCCACACTAAATGACAGTGGAAAATCTACTTATTATAGAGTCAAACTGATTTATACTGTGAATAACCGGACAATCGTTTACGATTAATCTGCTAAAACGTAAACGAATTCTTCTTGTAATAAGAAGATTTTGTCTTCGACTAAGTAGACTGTGAATTTTGAATAATAAGAAAATCTATTGCTATGCAATTTAAATAAACGTTCTTTAATATTACGTAGATAGATGATAAATTTTAAATTGATTCATTAACGGTTACTTTCAATTTAATATCATAAAAATTTAAAAGAATTGAATGAACGAAAGTCTCTAATTAGCAGAAAAAAATACTAATAGTTAACGTATTTACGATAAAATTTAGCGGATTTTAGTCTTACGGTAAACTTTATTGTTAATTATACTGAAAAGCAGACATATTCTTCAATTTAATAGATTCAATTTAAAAATGAAGTAGATCATACTTAAGTGGATTTGTCTACTAAGAGCAAGAATTCATTTTCGTGAGTGTAATACGGCTTAAATTGCAGATTTTCTTTTCAATGTTTCACAAAAATTAGCGTATGTTTAAAACGTTATTTTTAATCTTCAAATTGAACGGAATCAACATATTGTCAAATACCTTCTAGGAGAAAAACTACTCTCTAAAGTTGAAACAGTGAAGTTTGCGCACTTATAACTATTTTACAGTGAAAATTCACTGATTTACAGTG
>JAWWEN010025077.1:0-17363 GCA_035582955.1 Sycophila texana | reverse complement strand
TCCCTTGGGTGAATTACTGCCCTCGCTAAAGCTCGGGCAGCAAACCTCACCCGCGGGAATAATCGCCTATTTTACTCTCTTGGTGCATAAATAACTATTATTTACTATTGTAAACGATAAAAAAAAAGCTGAAATCTTACTCTGCTATACTGGTATTGAGGCCTGGACCGACCGATTTCTACGATGGAAGTATCGGTCACCTCACCGGCAATTGACATAGAAATAATCGCTTCGTCTCCTGCAAAGAAAAGAAGCAACGAATACCATTAAAACAATGAAAATTAAAAATAAATAAAAATGTGTAACATTATAAAATGCTTAGTTTCACTTGTTAATTCTACATTAAAATTGACTCTCCCAGTGTTCTGAATACAAACATTTGGACACCCAAAATATTAGGCGCGTACCAAAATTTCTGACTTAAACAATCAGCTGAACACAGTCGATCGGATATACTTACGACGCCGCTGGTTCGTTATACTTACGGAAGGCGATCGTGGTCTTGGGGCTAACGACCTTGTTGGCGCGACGGGACCAGTGATAAGGCTTGGTCTGCAGCGCGAGGGTCGAGTCGAGGCTGGGCACGCCGGTCGGGCCGACCAGCGGTCGCCGGCGCTGGCGACGGTAACGCTGCTGCTGTAGATGCAGGCTACCGCCGCCGATTTCGCTGCTATCAAGCTTCATCGCGGCCTGAGCGTTTGAAAGCGCGCCGCTACCCTCCTTTGCACGGTCTCTTTACTTTCTGCGCTTTTTCTTTCTTCTGAATCGTGGAAGGGTGTATTTTTCGTTCAGATTTATTATTTATTTATTTACTTATTTATTTATTGTTTTTTTTTTTAAGGTGCGTGGTGATCAGGACATTTTGACATTTTGAATTAAGTTTCTTTTGCACTGAATAAAAAGGTCAATAACCACAACTAACCGTTAGTTGTTTCAACTAATATTTGGTTGAAACAAATAAATTTTTGGTTGAAATAAATAATTTTCGGTTGTAATAAGTAAATATTAGTTAATTATAACTATAATTACTTATTATGTATACTAATTATGTACTTGTAATTATAATTATGTATAATACTTATTATGTATACTAATTATGTACTTATAATAATCGTGTATAATAATTACTTATTTGTTTTTTTTTATGTAATAAGTAATGATTAATTAATTGTGGTTACTGATCTTTTTTCTCAGTGTGTAATTAATAATACAAAATTTTTTGTTTAAAAATGAGGTAATCGACGAGTGAATTATTATTTTTATTACTTTTAATTAAGCTACTTTTTATAAGAGAAATTTTATACTTAATTATTCTGTGATAGTAAAGAAAAAATATAATTTAAAAATTAATTTAAATAAATTATTAAAATAAAGGCTGCTTTAAGACAGAATTCTAATTGTAAAACAAATTTGTCTATAGTTGTACTATAAATAAAATTTATGATAAGAAACGCTTTTATTATCGAAGAAACAAGAAATATGTAAATATTTTGAAAGCCTTTTGTAGAATTGAGCTTTTATTAACACACATCAGTTAATGTTTATATGCTTCATCCTCTAAATAATTGAGCAAATGTGATTTTAAAATTTAGAGTAATTAATATTATATTCTACTGAATATAACGCAATAATTTAAACGATTATACAAATAATTAAATAATTAAGTAATAAATTAATAACAATTATTACACATTATATCGATACAAAAGAAAATCTTCAAAGTCAATCCCTTTTTACTATTTTTTTTTTTTCTTTTTCTTTTAAACGTTTGAGTCACTTACCTGTTGCGATAAAAAAAAACTTCCCGCGAGGGAAGAGTCAGGCGACTGTTATTACAATCACTCTTAAAGTCTTGAGAGAATGAAAAAGTCGTGTCGAAGGCGACGCGAGTTCAATGCGTGTCGTCGCGCACCGTACTCGAAACTGTTGGATTTCGAATTAACGTCCGATCGGCACCGCCAGTCTGTTTACCTTTGAAGGGCACCCGTTAATTACAAGCCGCGCGCGCGCACCTTTAATTTCGCGCGCCAGCTTTTACCTCCCCGTGGGGTAAACAAAAAGCACACGCACCACGAGATTCTACCTGGAATTTTCAATCTTGTCAAAATCAAAATTTCACCGGCCAAAGAAAAAAATTAAAGAAAGATGTACTTTTATAGGCACCGGTAAAGAAGCATTCGTCTGATGAAAAAAAAAAAAAAAAAAAAAAAAAGAAAAAAAATCGTCGGTTACTTGGTGTACCTACGCGGGTTTAGCACCGGCCTGCACTTGCTGCTGGTTTATCCGCGATACTCGGCTCTCGGATCGATTGCTTTCTTCGAAAGTTAAGCGAGAGGAGCCGGGCACAAACGGATGGAAATCGACGAGGGGAGACGATTTGAGGGGGAGGCGAGCGAGAAGGAACGTCGCGAGAGAGAATTTCTGGACGTACTGGGTGAGAGAGGAAATTTCGACTAGGTGCTAACCCCGGACGATGATCCCCGTCAACTCGCTTATTGGTCGCGACGCGTAAACACACACCAACAAAGTGATACTTGGTGTTTAACTTTCTTGAGGTTTTGGAAAGGTTTGTCTCTGCGTTGAATTTATAGGAATTTATTTATTTATTTCGAGGACTCCAAAAAGTCTTGGTCGAGATCCAGGGGATAGGCTTTTGCAAACATATTGCTATTGCTGCATTTTGTTTTTTGTTAGATTTTGGGATTTATTGGATAGTTAAGGAGAGGGAATCGCATGAAGCTTTGTTGGTTTTTAATAATCCGTTAATTGGAGTAATATTCGAGAAACAGATGAGGCAACGGTGTTTGGAATGGAAATTTGATGATTTGCAAAAATATTTACTCGACGCAATCAAATGTTTTGCTCTTTTAACTTGCTTAGCAGCAGTTGTTTCAGTTTTTAAGCAGTGGTACAATGTACTGCATTCTTTTCTTTATATTTGACTAAATTAAAATTTTAAGGAAAGAAAATTTTGAATCGCAATTAAAAAAATGTAATTCATAAACACAAGTAAAGTTGAGATATGAAAAAAATGTCTCCATTAGCACATTATTTTAGTGTAAAGTATGTGCAAGAGTATGAAAGTTTCAGTAAATTCAGCAAATATACAAATACATCTATGTGTTATAATTTTACTGTTGCCAACTAATATAGTAACTATTAATTGTATAAAAGTATCTTTTTTACAAGATAATTTGGTATGAAAATTAAATCATGAAAGAAAAAATAAGCAAATTTTGAATATTATTAAATTAAAAAAAAAAGAAAAAACAAATTTATTCTTGTTGTTATTTGCAATATTGGACATAAACACTCTAAACTGCAAAGAAAGGAATAGGTTACATCAAAAGATATGTTGAAATAAATCTTATCAATGAATAAAAGATAATGAATATTGAAGTTAAAATTAATTTTTATAAGCATACTTTAAACTGTCAGCATCTTACAGTACAAAATTGCAGTAATAAAAATTGCTGCTTCTCAATTATTTATTATTGCAAATTTTTATCAGCTTGCTTTTTAATATTTTCAATTTTCAATTTACAATAATTGACATAAAATATCATGCAACTTAATAATTAAGTAAACATAACTATTCTTGTCTTTATTTAATTGTATTTTTATAATATTTTGATAGGATCTGTATCTTATTTTAGCTGAATATAAAAGTTTTCAGTTAGAGACTTACTGCAGTATACTTCGAAAAACCTAACTGTAACTGATGACCTAGAAAATTTTGAATAAGAACTCTACATTCATAAATAACTGAATCTTTTTTATGCAAAGTCCAAAGTTTTGCTTGTTGGTATACATAAATCATTCACCTATATATGTTAATAAGGAATTATTGTTTTTGAAAATGTTCAAAAATTAGATTTGGTAAGAATATCCAGAGAAACATAACCTTTTTATACAGAAGCTAAGAGCATAAAGTTCATTAATATTGTTTTCAAACAAAGTTTACTCAATTGATTATACCATTTATGCTTTTTACCTTACGACTAATATTATTTTTTTTGAGTCAAGTGAAACTAAGCATTATAAAACGCATAAACTAAAGTACACAACTCACCATCTCCTTCACCTTCGTCCTTAGGATCCGGCGCAGGCCTGTCGCTAGAATTGGAGCTAGTAGACATTGTTCTCCTGAGTCGCTAGCTCCGGGCTCTGGGCCTTCGTCAGCCTCTGGCCAAGCTTCGCACACTATCCAGCGTATGTTAAACTCCTTTGAAGATCTTCCTTGGTGTCGATGGAAACCAACTCTCTTCTCTTTTTGCACTAGTAGCACTCTTCTCATACACACACCCTACGCTAAAAACTTCTCTCTCTGTACACGAGTGTTTATACACCTATCTACCTATATGTAAATCCTTATGTATGTACTGTTTAATATCACAGACGTTTTGTTACTTTAGCTCGCCAGCTTCTAAGCCTACTCTCTCTTTACGTCCTGGTGAAAGAAGCAGAGAGTGAGAGAGAGAGAGAGGGAGAGAGAGTGAAAAAAAAACGAACAAAAAAATGGGGGAAGCAGCAGCTAAGCGTGCGGTGCGTAGAGTCGGCGAAGAGATAACGTGTCGTCGGCGAAAGGCGTCCCCGTCCTCTCTTCACAGCCGTTGGGGGCCGTCTCTCTCTCTGCTGCGGAGAGATGGCTGCTGACTACTCGGCCGTGCAGGAAGCGCGCTGAGAAAAAAGTTGAGCCTCGGGCCACCGCTCCGGGATAAGTGTTTACGTGCCGCGCGCCGCCGAGGAGGGTGAGAGCACAGCGAACTTTTGCAGTAGTAGCATGAGCAGCGCGCCCATGTGTTGGTGGATGCCTGGCGTGCGGAGAGTACTGCACGGCTATTGTACACCCGCGGACTCGGAATATATACACAAAAGAGGGGCGCCGCGCAAACCGCCAGAAAATTCGATCGCTCCGTCCTCTTCCTCGGGTCCTCCCGGACAGGTCTGCCCTCCTCCTCTCGTCCCCGTCGCTGCAACGTCGACCGCAGCAACTCCTCCGCGCTGTGCTCCTTCGATATACAGTCTCTCCTCTCCTGTCTCTCGGTGGCGGGGCCTCTCTCCAACGCCGATTATCCGCGAAGACGACGTCGCTCTCTGCACGTGTGTGTCTGTGTGAGTGTATGTGCGTGTGCCTCTGCGCGCACCGCCTCTATGCAAAAATAGAAAATGGCGCACACACTCTCTCGCTCTCTCTCTCTTTTCCTCCGTGCGTATGCGTACTGGGCAGGCAGCTTCTGTCTCTCTCCCGCGCGAGGTATACGCAGCACACGTTTCTCTCCTGCCGAGGTGTAGGTATAATACGCGAAATGTTCCTCTCTGCTCTCCCCTACTGTTTTTTTTTTTTTTTTTTTTTTTGCGCGCGCTCTCCTCTGACACGCACCTGGTCGATCACCGCGCGGCTGTGCCGCGCTGCTCCGGACGGTGTGTATGTAGTAGCGAACGCACGCACACACGGGATTACAAGTTACAGGGTTACAGCCAAGCTGATACACGCATACACACTCGCCAGGCACTCAAAAGCGTATCACTCGGCGTTTTGCCGCGCCCGCTGATTTTTTTTTTATCCTAGATTGCGTATATTCCGTGTTTATTTCGCCGACGCGCGGGCGCGCGACATCGACGTTGCGAATCCCCACTCGACGAGAGCACACGCGTCTATCGCAGTATTTATGCACGGTAGCACGCGCGTTTCCAGCCTCTCCTGGTGTGCGTGCAGCAGCAGCGCGCCTACCCGTTTCGGACCGTTTCCCCCGTATCCGTGTATATATGCATACACGTGTGTATATATACCTATGCGTATCGTGATTCTGTGCGCGCGTGTGTGCGCGTGTTGCCGCTGCACTGCACACATACGCACGCTCGGGGCTTATATGAAAATTGCAGGACCAAAGGCACGTTCGCCTCGGCAAGTTAATTTAAACTTTTAAAGCAACTGCGGCTATACCGCTACTCCTGCCTCCTCGAGCTCTCGACAACGTTAACGTTTGCCCTGTCGGCTCGTCGTGTGGCAGAGCGCAGCCCTCGATCATGCAGCGAGACTCGCGGTGGAGCGAGCTCGTAGTCGCGGCAGCGACTCTCTTTTTTATAGTCTCTTTCGTTCCCTTGAGAGAATTTTTTTTTATGACGATCGTCAGCCGGGAAATGTGACGGCACGCTATTCAAGTTTTGTTGGGTTGTTGTAATTCTGTTAAAAATGTTTTTCGGGGTGGATCTTATTTAACGAGTTGGGAGGTTCTTTGGAGATTTGGGTAAATTTTCGATTTTAGCGGCAGGCAGCAGCCGAGGGTTCCCACGGTGGTGGGATTTGAGTAACGAAAGATTCGAGGAACGGAGGAACGGACTGTTTGCTGTGACGAGAAATTTGACGTATTTCGTAGATTTTAGCTGGAAGGGGATACTTAAATAAAAAATACAAATTTTAAAATTAAATTTGTATACTATGAGAAACGTTCACTAATTTTTTTTTTTTATACAATTTCGAAAAATATGACCTATTTGTGTATAAACAATTAAAATGTTTATGATGAAATTAATTGTTTAGTGTAAAAATATTTGTAAATGTTATAAAAAAAATGAATTATATGCTTTTACTTTTTCCCATGTAATGCTCAATTGTTTATTTCGAGTAATGACATTGTTTTATTACTGTTTATATTCCTTTACAAACAATGTACCTCTGATAAATTTTATTTTTAATTTTTGAACCAGTTACTATGATCGTGCCATTTACAAATTTTCAGTAAGTTTTGTAAGAAGTTTAGTTTAATTAGTAATTAGAATTATTAGGTAATATGTGAAAGATTTGAACAAGTGTATTATAAATAATAAAACAGGTTAATATGAATTATAATATTAGATTTATTTAGGAAAGTGTAATTACACAGGCTATTTAAACGCATTATGATGCATAACGCTGCTGCTGTATAATTGTTGATTTTTGGCTACTAAAAAAATATTTTTTCATCATATTTACAATTTACTTTATCGCACAGTCTAAATGTGGTGGACTTATAACTGCAGATAAATAGTTTAAAATTGGATCTACCAGACTCTTATGCTTTTAGATTAATGATAGTGAATTATTAAACAACAGTATTCCTAAAGAATCAAAATCGATTTCAAAAGTAACTTTAGATGCAATTAAATTAATGTGCACATTAAATGATAATTTATTATTGAAAACAATACCAAGGACCTTTAAAGTAGTAACTTTCTCTAGTTCTATGTAGTATCATAATTACCATTAATCTTTAATGCACCGTGATGAAATGACAATATTTTACTTTTAATTAATATTTATCTGTAGTCCATTTAAGTCAAGCTGAAATAAAGTTTAAGTCATTCTGGAACTTAATAAAGTTGAGATAAGAGTTAATTCTAAGGAAAAGTTTGGCATCATCAGGACAAAACAATAATTTAACAAATTTTGTGAACTTTTCAGTATTGTTTATATAAGAAATAACTATATAAAGTAGATAAAAAATCGTTCGTTTTTGAAATTTAGCTTTTTTAATAAACTAGAAAAAATGGAATGTAGCTTAATGCTGTTTGAAAAGAAAAATGCCACCAAAATACAAAAGGGTCTATTAAAATGGTGCGACTGGCAGTTTATCATTACATTAGCTTTCGTCTAATAATTAAAAAGTGATGTTAAAAGAATTTAATCCTTAGCAGAAATACTCTTTGACCCATGTGTTAGTTATAAAATATCATTAAGCTCTTTCATAACTTTACATTTCAAATCCTACAAGATCAATCGATAAAAAACTCTATAAAATTTAATAAAAAAATTATTTGACCTTATATTATTGTAAACGAGCCTCGAGAAAAAGATATTTTTCCACTCAGGATTTTTCAATTGATAATTTCATTTCTTGATTCTAATCAATTGAGGTAGAGTAACAAAAAACGTGTTTGATTAGGTCGAATCATTCATTGATAATTGCAAAGAATTCACTGAGTGTCGTCTTTCTTGCTGCTGCATTTTTACCCACTGCCTGTGTTCACATATGTAAGGGTAAAGAGGCACAACCATTACACTTATGTCATCTACAGAAGCCATTGACGTCTCACTTTCTCCGTTCTCTTGCATTTCTGATTTCAGTCTCCACCCTCTTCCGATCAACCTACCTCTAGCTGCTTGAACTAGCTCCTGAGCAGCCATTGTTAATCTAAAAAAAAAAAAAAGAAAATTCGTAATTATTAAATCTACTAAAATAGATTTATTTATTTATTCTTGCATTCATAGTTAATAAAATTGATTTATAACCATAATTTTTTTTATTATACCTGTATTCTAATGAAGGATTTTCTGGAGCAAGCGTCTTTCTAAGGATATTGGCTGCTGTTTTATCAGAAACTACATCCCATAAACCATCAGTTGCCAAAATAATACAATCTCTTTCAGTGAGGTTACATTCTTCTAAATCTAGTGCTTGTACTTCAGGTTGAGATGACAGAAATGGTTTTATATTCACCCCAGTATTCGCAGCTTTTAAGCCGTGATCTCCAAAGCCTCGAGTAACCCCTATTGTACCCATAACTCTACTCTGAAAATAATTAAAAATAAAATTTATTAATAATTGTTCTTTAGGTAGTTATATGATGATTATAGAAAATTTAATTCTTCTTTACTTGCAAATAAACAATACATGTTAAATAAAATACTTACTCTTTTACCTTGTCCAGATACTAGAGGTAATCGTAAATCAGGGTGGGATAAAACTTTATAAGCCCAACCTGTCATATAAGGTTCTCTATATAAAACCATTGAGCCTATATCTCTTTGTATAGGTCGTTTCTTAAATTCTAGTGATGTAAAATGTCCTTTTAGGAGCTCTGTGCTTTTTAAGTGTCCTAAAGCTCTTACACGATGTGATTCTGAATCTGGAGTGTGATCTCTTGTAAGAGCACGTTCACTATCTCCTAGGACAAGAATTGTTCTAAAAGAAATATGGAAATTTTAATTTTACTACAGTTCTTAAATTTTTTAAAATTATATTAAACAACTTCAAACCTAGAATCTCCAGCTCCGGCAGCATAAAGTTTACCATTTAAAAATAAAACAGTCAAAGATGTACAGCCACCACCTCCCCTTTGCGCTTGTTGTTCTACCATTTGATCCATTTGCCTGTAGGCAAGCTCAATGGCTCCTACAACTAATTCCCATCCTTTTATTACAGTTGCTTCACTGTCTTCAGCTAATAAAATATCACCTGGTATAGCCATTAACCTTTCCTACAAAAAAATTAAAAGATTTTTCATAATTTTATTTTCATTCGACCAAATGTATTATTTTTTTTTTTTATTTATATGTATTATTTTTGTTAATAAACTCACCAATATTATTCTGTGAAGATGTAATCTTGAAGTCAATGCTACTTGATAGCCAGCGTGGCCATCGAACATTGAAAACATAACGTATGGTATGCTTATATTTGAATCCATTAATTTTAAATCACCCCGTGTTGCAGTAGCTTGATCTTCATTCCATGTACTTTTGCCTGCATTTATGCATTCGGCATAACCCGCGCACCATGGTAATCTACTTAAATCTCTGGGCACTATTATGGGTCGCACTGTATGATCTGCACTGACCTAAATAACATTTTTGATTGTGAGCGACAACTAAATGTTTTAAGATTAAGTTATAAATTATTAACAGCTGTACTTTACTTGAGTTTCCTCATTAGTCAATCCAAGAAAGCTTGGTCTGCTGTAAGGTTTTGTTTCAACAGCGATAGGTAGATTGGAGTTTATTAAGTCTGTGACTGATTCTGAATCGGAATCATTGGAATATTGTAAACCAAGTTCACTAGTGCCCACGGCACTCATTAATGCAGTTCTGAATCTTCCCAACATTATGCCGTCGTTTACTCTTGTTTTGGTTAAAACTGTCTATTAAATTAAATACAAGATATGTCAGTAAATGTACTAAAGCTACAATAGTCTTCTAAAGATTAGATATCTGTAGACTTGTATCACTGAATAAATAACGATTTCTCTTTAAGGAATGTCGACGAAGCCAAGTTTCATACTGATTTTGGAAAATAGTATCACATTATTTATCTGAAAAACAAAAGAAAATTATCAAAATCCCGTTATCAAAAATACGAGTATTACACTACTCCCCCGCCTTACCAAACTACAATCTATACACTGTACAAAAAAAAGCAAGCAAGAAAAGCCCATCGCCAAGATAACGATTGTAAAGATCCCAATCTATAGACATCCGCTCGTGACAGCAAGCTACGTTTTTTTTTTTCTTTTTTTTTTTTTTTTCAAGAAGCAATAAGATAAGCACTTTCGGGTGTCGCGCAGGTGAGTCATGTTTACCTCAGTCGCTCCATCAGGTAAATGCCATTCGGAATGCAGCAGCTCGGGGGAGCGTCGACGGTTAGCTGGGGGGTCTCGACGTCGACGGGAGTCGCATACTCGCAGGCGGATGGTCCGCGACGCAGTCAGAGCATCTGCGCAGGGGATAGGTGTACGCGTAGGCGGCGCGTGTAGTGCTGCAATCACGGTAGTAGCTGCGGACGCGGCATTTCGGAGCTGCGCGTCGACGTGAGCCTGCCTTCCGCGCGAGGTTAGGACCCGGGCTCCCCGCGCATCTCCCCTTGTGCGCGTCAACGGATGCACTACTGGCGTGGCTCTGTGTACGTTATACGATCATATACGTATGGAACTTGTCCCTCCCCCGTCGCCTCCTCCCACCTTTCTTCCTTCCCCCGGAGTGCGCCGAGCGCCGCGTCCAACGGCGGTGAACTCTCGGTCGCGGACGATCAGCTGTTTTCTTGGCCAGGCTGAATTATATACGATATAGTACCGGCTTTTTTTGCCGTTCATGCCCAGGCCTTTTTACGGAGGTTTGTCGCGTTTTTCGTTTGTAGTGCTGTGATTTAATTCATATCTTGATACGATGACTGACGTGAAGAGGAAGCCGAAGAGATTTAAGTTCTCCAGTGAGGTATGTTTCATTTTTTGTTACTTTCTTTTGAAGTACAAATGGAGTATAGTGGATTACTGTTTGTTTTGACACCTGAAAAGTACCTTTTGCTTTTTTGAGGTTAGAAATAATATTTGTTTAGCAGTGCTAACTAGTAAGGATTAAGTGTTTTCAATTTTCATTCATTGAGAATCAGTATCGGAATGTTTGGTTTTAAATAAAGTATTGTCCATTAATTGAAATAAAATTATTATAGGGATCTGGCAGCAGCTCCGAAAGCTCTTCTGTCACTTCTTCATCTTCATCTTCCGATGAAGAGACTGCTGCAAAGGACCTCAAGCCTATTAAAGAGTACATATCAAATAGGAAAGAAATGGCATCTCAACTCTTTAAATCAGTAAAGGCAGAAAAAATTCGTTTGATGCTTCCACAAATTTTAAAGGTAATCCACAAGGAAATCTGTTTTAAATCAAAACTAATGAATTTCATCGAAGTAAATTTTTCTTTAGAAAATAGAGTTCAGCGATTTGGAAGAATTGTGCTCCAATGAATTGATTGGTATGTCCAAAGCAAGAATTTTGTCGATTGTAAATGGTCAGGAAATGCTACAGTCTTCTGATACTGAAGACTCTGATGGTTCAGGTAATTTTCATTCATTATGCATAAATATTTAATTAATTATTTTATATTAACATTGTTTTTGTTATTTAGGACCATCTCTTGAAATTGTATCCGATACAGAATGGTTGAGTGCAGATGAAAATATTGGAATTAAAATAGAAGGTAAAAAGAAAAGTAAAGAAAAAAAGAATAAAAAAGTTCAAAATCAAAATCAGAACAAACAAGATACTAAGTCTAAATTAAAAGTAAAAGAAAAGGGAAAAGGTGCAAAGGTAAAACTGGAGAAAGTTAAATCTGAAGGCAAAGAGAAAGCGAAGGATAAAACAAAAGAAGGTGAGAGTCTTTTAGATCTCTTGGAGCTTGAAATGAGAGCAAGGGCAATAAGAGCTCTCATTCGAAAAGAGGAAGATGCCTCAAAGGTTGTGCAATCCAATGGTGTAAATACCACTGAGAGCTCTAACAATTCAAGTGAACAGAATGCAAAAACTAGACATGCTAATTTGAAAGAGCAATTAGAAAAAATTGATGTACTCATGAAGCATGGAGAAGATGAGGATGTTTATGTAGTCATTAATCCTGCTCCAACAATAGAACTCCTTTCAAGTGACAGTGAAAATGAAAATAGCTCAAAGCGAATAAATAAGAAGTTTGTAAATGAACGTACATCAGAAACTACAAATGTACAAAATAAAGATCAACCAAGTACTAGCAAAGATAAAGATATAAATGCAAATAAAGAAAAAGTTGTCAATCAAGAAAATGTAATTGACAATAATGGTGTGAACAAGGAAAAAGAAAATGATAAAGAAAAAGATAAAGTGGAAAAGTCTAAAGAAAAGGATAAAGTGGAAAAGTCTAAAGAAAAGGATAAAGTGGAAAAGTCTAAAGAAAAAGATAAAGTTGAAAAGTCTAAAGAAAAGGATAAAGTGGAAAAGACTAAAGAAAAGGATAAAGTGGAAAAGTCTAAAGAAAAGGATAAAGCTGATACACCTAAAGAAAAGGATAAACCAGAAAATATTAAAGAGAGAGAAAATAAGAATGATAATTTACTCATGAGTGTTATTGAAAACAATTCAAATGATAAGATGGAAGATGAATCTAAAAAGGAATCTGATTTAGAAGAGGGTGAAATTCTTGATGATGAAGACGATGGAGCAGAGTATAATATAAATAAAGAAAATAAAATTGTTGAACAATCCTCTTCTAAAAATATTAAAAAAATTAAAAAGAATCCACATATTCGATCTAAGAAAAAGGATAGAGACACAGATGAAGAAAACCTCGAGCTTGGTCAATCAGAATCTAACAAAAAGGAAATCTGCATATCAGAAACCCAAACGATTAAAAATAAAAATGAAAAATTATCACTTGGTCCGAATGAACCAATAGAAATTGTAGAATCTCCAGCAAGACCTCAAGAAACTGACAAAATAATCGATGTTACAAATGACAAGGAAGAAAGTAGTTCAAAGATAGATTTGTTTGACGATAAAGCCTTAGACATAGACGAAATAATAAACTTAGACGATTACCCAGACGATATGGAGGATCTGGAAAAATCTAAATCTAAAGTGGAAGACAAAAGATCAGAAGACGCAAATAAAAACTCAGGCTCTGAAGAAACGCAAAAACATTCGTCCGAGACTTGGGCAACGCGCTACTATCAACAAGACGATGTTCAGAGTGTAATAAAAGAATCGAAAATACAGTCCGAAATACGGAAGCGACTAAGAGAGAGGCAGAGGCAGAATAAATTGAATAACTCTCCTAATCTAAATCAAGAACCACTGCAGGCAAGCAGCCCGCAAGAAACTGTAATTCCCAAGCCAACTGGCTCGGTTGAAGAGTACTTGGCCCTCAAGGGACAGTCTTCTAGCAATTCTCAAGAAAAGACTGATGCCGATGGATCCTCGATGCTTGAGATATCCGCAAAGGAAAGTACCAACGATGCATCGCAGACTGAGATCAATGCAGAAAATACAATTATTCCTTCCATTACAAGTGACGCGATTGTAAACCAATCAATTGTGATTGTTAAAAAAGCCAAATTGAACGAGAATCTGTCTATTGTAAAAGAATTTGATTTGTCAACGCTGGAGGTAGTCGCGAATATCGAGCCAACAAATGAGTCTGAAATTCAGAACCAGCCAATAGAAATTGAAGATTCACCAGAGAAATTGAAAGAAACTGAAATAATAGACGACTCTAAAGACAGTAAAGAAGAAAGCAGTGATAAAAAGCAGGAGGATTTACTCACAAGTGGCGACGAAACCCTTGCGAACCGAACAAATTCTCCTTCAAGTGATACCGACGGGGGTAGTAAAAAGGAAGACCCGAAAGCTGACGATTCAAGCGTCAATGAGAAAACCTCCGAAAAAGAAGAAACAAGAGTTGAAAAGAAGGACTCCACTTCGGAAGCCAATCCGACGTCCTCGGATAGCGATTCGAGTGAGGACATCGTCGTAAAAATAGGGAACAGCTTGACGACCCCAAACGAGCGAACGGAACAGGCCACTTCCGAATTGCCACCGAGCTGAATAGTAAGCAGCGATCTACAATAATAATAATGAAAAATTTGTTTACTATCTTTATTTATTTACAATCTAAATCTCAATTTTCAGTTTCAGTGCCAAGTCTGAATTTTTCGCAATAAGTGCTCGAGCACGTGGATGGCCAAAACTATATGGACATGATAACATGTGGAATTGACGACAACAACGTCGTTTTGGCCGCATATTTTGGTCTTGGTTGTGCCAGGATGTTTAATTTTAAACTATATTTACACTCGGCTGGCACTGCGAGCTGCTAAAATCGTATTTCCACTACCATCTGAATGTTATGGTCTCCATGCAGAGTTTAGTCGTCAACGGCAATATGTTGATCTGTGTTCATGGAGAGGATTTTTAATTTGTAATTTTAGTTGATTCGCAAACGTTTAAATTGATCTACGAACAGATCATTTTAGAATTTAAGAATGTAAATAATATATTTTTGTGAATATAAATATTTATGACAATTCAACTTTCTTTTTTTATAAATACTTTTTTAATAAAATGCAAAAGTAAGTTCATTACAGAGCGTCTTTCTTGTATAAGTAGTATTTAACTGTAGACTAGTCAAAGTATCGTTGAATGGAGATTTTTATGGTTAATTTCAATCATATTGATTTTAATTTCTTGTAATTTAAGAAGGCCTCAAAAATCTTGAAACCGAATGAAAATGGTTACGTAATACCGGATGACGGAGATGAGTTGACCTCTTTATCACGTCGTCAGCGATGTACGTTTCGAGCACCTTTCTGAAAATTTTGTTTTCATATTAATGTCGTTAACAATACTTCAGTAAATCTAACTTGGAGCGAGCAATTTGAAAATAGCGTTTACAAGTACAAATTTGTGAACCTAATAATAAAAATTAGTAAATATTAGGAAAGTAAATCGATTGAATACCATTTAATTTATTGTTAATTTTACTTACAAGAATTAATAACTTTTTTGAGCCGACATAAGACCTCGCTTTACGTTAAGAACCCTCATAGATTCATACAAATGTTCTCTTGTTCCTACGTCTTTTATTAATTTTGCTATATTGAGTTTCGATTAAAAACGCGTAATATTTATAATATTTATAAAATACATTGGGTAATAAAAAAGTTTTGTCTGTAAACAAGCAGGAAAGTTTCCGCAGCGGTGGTTTCGTATCTCTTTTAATTCAATAAATGCTTATTTAACTGCAGCCATTACAGTTACATCAGTTATTAGTTTACTTTTTAGTTTTTAGTAGTTATTAGTTTATTTTTTATTTACATATATATAACTAAAAAAATAAGTTAATATATATGACATTTGCAAATGCAAGTTGAATTTATAGATGTGAATGAACTAAAAGAATTTTCTCGTAAAATGTTTACGTCGCAGAAGGATATCGCAAAAATTGCGGAATGAAACGTAATTGTAGATGGCTTGTCTCGCTGAAAATTTTTACCGGGAAATCGCAGCAATTTTTACAAAAATTGTCGTTATTTTTACGAGAATCTCCGTAAAAATCGTAAAGATTTTCTCGTAAATATTCTCAGTGCCATAAACAGTCCAACGATTATGTTTTTTCCAATAATGTACACAGTAATCTTCGCGAATATTTTACGAGTAAATTCTCTCATTGAATGAACAGTTAAATTTCATTTTCCATTTTCATTGTGGCATTATCTGTTTTTTTTTTTGTTTGTTTGTATTATATAATCAAAAATTAAGACAATTAAGTACTACATGGAGAGAAAAGATATACTAAAAATTGCAAATCCAAATATAACGTCATTGTATCTTATCATTATTTGAAAAATTATAGAATATAGTTTCTTATTAAATTTATTTATTTATTTATTTATTTATTATTATTAAACGGGCATTAAGTCCTTACAACTAAATTTATAAATTTCAACAGCGCATAAAATTCCCAGATAAAATATACAATATTTAATATCAACCAATTTAGAACTTTGTAGTGAACTAAAATTATAGCTCTCGCGCAGTAAAAATTCACACGTGAAAAAACAACTAAAACAACGATGCAATAATATATTTTTCAGATCAGATAAAGGCAAATGTTATTTCACATTATTCATTTAAGTGATGTGATTTAAAACAATAAATACATTAGAAGGAAAAAAAGTATCTTAAAATATAGGATCATTATTTTATTTTGTACTAATTTTTATTGTAAAATTGATGGTACATATTAGGTATACTCTAGAAATTAGGTATATTTATTGGAATCTATAAAATATTTCTTTTTTTTTTAATGGAATACAGTCAACCATACAGTTTTCTTTTACTCTGGTAACTTTCGAGCTTCTAAAACCTTTTTAAGCCAAGATACTGATTTCTTCGGAGTCCTTGTTCTATTTGGATGATTGAAGTCCACGTGATATAAACCAAACTTTTCCCTATAATCATTTTATAATTTTTTCGTTAATCCAAGGGATGCATAAAAGAAAAATATTATATAGTTTAAGGTTTACTTACGTGTAACCTCTAGCCCATTCAAAATTGTCTAATAAAGACCAAATTGTATAAGCTTTCACGTTGCATCCATGAGTTTTTATTGCAGTAAGCATGGATTTCATGTATGAATTTAAGTAATCAATTCTTTGATCGTCTTCTATTATTCCGGTATCGGAAATTCCATTTTCTGTTATAAATATTAAAGGATTTCCATATTCCTCTTTTATTTTACGAAGCACATCTAAAAATCCCTGAGGAACTACCTAAATAGAAAGTATTATGTGCATTTTAATATTAGGACCTGTTCATCCGCGTACTCTAAAAATAATATAGGCGAGATATTGATTGTGCTATATCTCGAATCTCGATCTTGAATCTCGATCTTGAATCTCGATCTCGAATCTTGATCTCAAATTTCGATCTCAATTTTGATTTTCGAGAAAAACAATTGAATGTCGAGAAAAAAAGATTGTCATCGTAGCCTAAAAGATACCTAAGAGGTGCGCGTAGCGCGTTCAATCCTCCTATAGTACGTTGAAAAATAATTATTGTAACTACAGAATTGTCCACTACTAGTTTGTAATTTGTGCACATAAATTTTTTCCTTACGTTTTATTACGTTAAAATACGAAAAGAGCCAAATTTTTAGGATCTAACGGTTAACATTTTTAACACCTAAATTTAAAAATATTTTTTAGTTATTTTCTTTAAGAATTCTTTACGAGGGTGGGTTGAAAAGTTTCCGGCCTGAACCTGAAGACGACATCTAAACTCAAAATAACCATAGCAGCATT